>SSSI01003485.1:9482-62310 GCA_004796505.1 Oryzaephilus surinamensis | reverse complement strand
ATTTATTTGTTATTATTTTTTTAAATAAAAATCTTTTTTAAAACGCCATTCACATTATTATTATTCAAAATAATTTATTCTAATAATAATAATGTGAATGGCGTTTTAAAAAAGATTTTTATTTAAAAAAATAATAATAAATAAATAAAGCCATCTTAAAAATCTGATCATAATTAATAAAATAACAAACAAAATGTATGTGTTTTTTAACTGTTAAATGCATTTTCTTGATTAACCAAAGAAGTAAATTTAAAGTGCCATATATCGTTGGAAAGCTACTTAAACAGCGCAACTTTTCTACTAAAGTGACCAATATGAACCACTGAAAAATTTTCAAGAAAATGTGTATTGAAGTTTATGTACATTTCTTAAAATAAACTAATTTTGAAATTCAAGTTGCAAGAACAATGACACAGATGGACATCTTCTATAAAAAGACCATTATTCTAATGGAAAATTTACTCCTCTTTCCAAATATGCTATTATAATTACATAATTGTGAATTGATCTTGAGTTATGCTCGTTTTTATGACAGCAACTTCAAAAATTAACAAAAAACCAAAAATGTCGAATATCTTCGAAACCATTAAAAATCGGACTATGCTTTATAGGGTCATTTTTGTTCCAAATCTAATGTAGAATCACGCCTTAACGTTTGGCCAGTTAAAACGGACTCACCCTGTATATGTATGTACATGGATGTGTATAAAAGACGACAGTTTAGGTGAGTGTGAGAGTAGAGCGATCAACTTAGGAGTAATCTTAGTTAATCACCCCCGTGAGTGCCGATTGCGAACTCCATTGAGAGATCAACTGTTAAGCCAGGACTAGGAGTGGCCCGAACCAGATTTGGTATATTTTTTATGAATATAAATAACTTCTTATAACGGTTAAAATATAAATTCAGAAACACAGCTTAAAAAACTATCGACAGAAAGTGCACTATGGAAAATGTCCCTTCGATTCCTAAAAATGAGATCAAGATATATCCATATCCATAAGCCGTTTTTATGTATCAATTGCACTTATATTTTTCTAGATTTTCAGCGTAATTTGGAACACTTTTTATGTTCGTAAAGCACTTGTCCTTTTAAATTATGTAAAATGTATTTTTCAATAATACCTAGGTACCTATATGTGTTATTTTTTCTACAAGTAGATAATGAAACAAAAACAGCAAACGTTTTTATAGTAGTTATTGAACTTTGTTTTCTAATTTTAAAAAGCAAATATTTTTCAACGTTCGGCGATAGAAATGATCGCTTTGTACAATTAAAGCAAATTGAAAGAAATTATTTAATTTCATAACAAAAAACATGTTTTCATATAATTTAAAAAATAAATAATATTTTCAAAAATGTTCTTGGAAAAATCAATAGTCTTTTTCAAATTGAAAAACATTTTATCTTTTATCATAATAGGGGTATGTTTATATTAAAACAAATTTTATATTGTTTGAATGGTATGGAGGCCATGATGTGTTTAGTCCATTAAAATCTTAATCCAAGATATAGCCATTTCCATTGTTCCATTTAATATATACGATACCCCTTTAACATTACTGAATAAAAAAACACACATATTACATAAATTCCATTGGACTTTACAAGCTAGAACAAAGCTTTAAACAATGCTATATTAAGCCCCTTACTTCAGTTTAATAGCCCACCAAAACAATGTAGTCTGCTATAATCCTGTCCATGTATAATAAATAGACACAAGAACTTTACTACAGCAATAATACTAGCACATGTCATATTGTGTCAAAAGGAGACCAAAAAATGTCCATTCTTTCAATGTTACTCGCATTTAAGGCAACACTTAAGAACCTAAGACTAAAAACTAAAGATTGAGCATATGACGTAAAATAAGTTACAAGTGTGCGCGAAAAGATTTCAAATAAAAAAATTACACAGTCTTAAATGTCTAATCTTTAGTCTTTAGTCCGTAAAGCCGTTGTGTCACGATACTATTTTCATGTTAGAAATTTATATACTAAAACTAGCATAGCGCCGCGGGAATTTTGAAAAATTGTACATTTTATTGGTGTTTAAACAATTTATACTTTGAAACACGAACAAAAAGCAGTGTTTTTCAAACTATTCGGAATACACCCGAATGTTGTTCTCCAATTCCGAGTGTATCATGCTTACCAAGTTCGTTATTTCGTCAACTAAATCACGAATATAATTATGCAGACTGGAATTGTTGTCAGTTATTTGGAAAGCTAGCTTAAAAGACAAAACTGGCTTCCTCAATTAGTTTATGGGCCCAAGTAAAGGAACAACATCCGTCCAGCGACATGGTAATGCCGTTTTCATCTCCATTTTGGGAACTTGACAATGACATTACCAGCTTTAATAATGTCGTGTCTATTGTCCTACCAAAATATATTACGAGGTTTCTACAATTGCACTGAATGTTTCAAGCGTTATTAATTCGTGAAATGTTTAGATTTATAAATTAATATTATCCTTTCATACTATACCGTATGAACAGGCCTAGCCCAACGACGACTATTTCGATAATTTATACTATTTGCGTTATTATACATATATGTATACGCAAATGTAAATAATAATAAGTAATATATTATTATATGTATATCGAAATAGAATTCCATTTCATACATAATTATTATGCTCGGTGGTTTTATCAAAATTATTATTAATTATTAGAAATTTGTATTAATATTCACAAACCTATATATACATATGTATGTAATTTAAATATAAATTGAAATTGGATTTTGGACAGAAACTTTATTAAAGTGTTTCTACCGAAAAACTTTCAACGACATGTATCCAATTTAATACTTGATTATAAAAATTAAACAAACAACTTTGTTTTCTGTAATATAAAATGTTACAAACAGCCGTAAATTTATCACATTGTATTCCTCCTGGTGTTGTTAGAAATCATTTAAAATATATAGGAAAAGTTTTGTCTGAGGGTTTTTGAATGTCTCTGTTGTCATCTTATCGGCGACATCTTTATATCTTTTCCACTCGTTCTATTTAATTTCTCTTCTATAAGCGTCTTCTTCAAGACATTGTCGTAAAATTAGACATATTTTAATAACTCAGTGCTAATAGATGAATTTCTATATTAGCCTTCTTAATGTATAAAATATATACATTTTAAATAAATTAAGATGGATAATTGAATAAGTTTCTAGCCACATCATATTTGTATCTCATGTATTTCAATTCGTTGAAAAACAGCCTGAAGTAACTTGAGACTTACATCTCTTTAATTCTATTATAAAAAAATGTCGAGTAATACTTTAAAACTTTAATTAACTGTCTTTGTGGAGTACGCATTTGAAATAAAAACTTTCTAACTGTTCAAAACAAGCAAATATTGAAAACGAGTCGTTAGGCAAATTTTTTTATCTCATTTTCGTTTTATTTTTTTTTCCTCTTTCATTCGAACGTAGATCAATTTCAACAGTTGAGTTTGTAATTTAGTAGCAATGTTAATATTGTTCACATTTGTTTCAGGTTTCATGGATACGAAAAAGAGATTTACACATATTGACGGCTGGTATTCTAACATACACGTCTGACCAAAGGTTTCAGGTGATTCGGCCCGATAAATCAGCAAATTGGACATTGCAGATTAAGTTTCCACAAAAACGCGATTCTGGTGTTTACGAATGTCAGGTTAATACTGAACCGAAAATGTCTTTGCCATTTAAATTGAATGTAATTGGTAAGAAGTTTTTTCCATTTATTTTTTACATATACATAATTACATATGTATGCTTTGTGTTATCTTGTCGACAAAGAAAAATTCCCTCGGTACATATATCCACATAAAAAAAAGTTATAAAACAATCTGGAAGGCAAAAAATTATTGAAAGTAAAGGAAGTTAGAAAATTTCCTTCAATAAATTTCCATTTTAAATAAACCAAATATTAGATTTAATAAATTTCCTGATGGTAAGAAGAATCGTTTTATAAGTTATTGGGTATATTTTAAAAGTTTAATCAAAAATCTTTATATACAGTATCATTATATGTACCTACATACTTCTATCAGTATACAATTTTGCACCAACGAAAAGTTAAATTGAAGATTTTGATTAGTTCATATACATTTTTTTTTTTGGGTTGGTTGTTTACTTTGGTCCGCTTTTTATACATATACTGAAAAAGTTACTTTACGCTGAAAGCGTTTATTAAAATCAAGAGTTTTTAAGAATTTAAGATTTAAGGATTTTAAGGTAACTGATTTTAATGTTTTAAAATAAAATTTTGCCTCACAAAGAAATATAGGTATGTATGGATTAAATACGTATAGTAATATATAAATAAATAATTAATATAACTTAATGGACGGATTCTGACTTTGGTAGAAGATAAAAGGTGAAATCAAAGTCTTCTTGTTAAATTAGGAAAAATATAAGTATAAATTCTAAGTCGACATTTTTGATAGATTTTCCTTTCCATTCGTTTATTCCAAATTCTTTGGTCGATATTTCGGCGAAAGGCCATAATAGTCCTTCCCCAGCTATTACGGTATAACCAGTTCAGTCGATCCATATTCTTCAGTGCCTAATATCTTAATCTATAATGGTAGACCAGCACAATACTTTATATCCCAAAAGGCTTCAAACGTATGATACTGTCTACCAGTGACATGTTGGCTGAATCTTTGAATATTATTTGTATTTCATATACATTCGTATAAAAAGAACGAATATACATTCCCAAAATGTCATGCCTGTGTCTCGCAGTCCTATATACGGATATTAATTTAGTTTCGGTTTCATTTCCATTGTGGGATTTTTTTTCAATAAAAAATGTATCAGCATCTAATATGTCAGTTTCAACGAAGTACGCGCTCAACTGAATCCAAATGAAATGTGTTTTTCTGTTTAAAATTTTCTATAAGGAATAAATTGACTGACGAATCTTATAATCATAAATTTATAAAAGTAGACGTTTATTTATTTTCCTTTTAATTTAGAATATTAAAGTTTTTAATCCGTACAACAAAATGTTTCTTGTATAGAATAAAACTACATTTAATCTCTAAGGAAATAATAATGAAAGTAAATTTTTAACTAATTTTAGCATGTCCTAAATGAACTAAAACTTTAAACCCAAAAAATAATTTATAGGCAAAAACATCAAATTTAATTCACTGGAACTAATTGTGATACGATAAATTTAAATTGAATATTTACTTTGAAGCACGTTTCACGGTTCTTTTTTATGTTACCTAATTTTCTATGATGATGCCTACCAATCTTCATAAGACATTTTGTGTAATCAAGAAATTGATTACTAAATACACAAACCTTTAATATCAATTTCTTTATCGTAATCAGGAATTTAAAAAAGAATGTATTGGTAGTCAACCCCAAAGTTACTAAACTAAGTATCGCAGGCCTAATCTTGGATTATTATAGAGAATTTCATAAGAACTCATAACATTTATTAGATATGAAAACAAATACGTAGGAAATTCTCTATCTCTTTATAATCCCACATATATTGTAAAATTGGCTTGAAACCAAAAGTCTTCGGAAGTAAACTCTTGTCTCTGGGGGAGCCCTCTGGTATGCTAGGGGTCTGATCGTAAATTACAAGCTATCGGAACAGAATGAGAAATGTCCCGAATGTGGATTCTGAACAAATCCGCACATGATATTTCCCACCTTAGATTTATACTTGATCCAGCTCAGCTAAACATGTCGGGTTTCAATCTTCCATTGTGTGCCTATGCCACGCATCCAAACAAAGTCCCTTTCACCTATGCGGTTTTACTAAAACAATAGTCATTCGTCTTCGTCTGGTCCACCATCGGGAACCTTTTACAGATTCAACTTAACTATGTATATTCAACTCACCCTTGATGTTTGCCATTCCTAAAATTGCTGTTTATTCTTCGGCAAAATTGTTTCGAAAATTATTATACTACAACATATTTGTATTCCAACAGGATGTTCCTGATGGCTCAATTTACTACAAAATATATCATGGTAAATGTTGGAAACGTTTCCCTAGTTTTTTTCCAATTTTTTTATCCCCTATAGTACTTTATACAACATGTTCTCAATACGGATCCTTTTTTTTGAATATTTTTTTAAGTCACCACATCGTTTAGTGACACGCAGTTTTTTTGATTATTTAAATTTGAAAATAACATTTTTTTGTACTCGAATTTGTTATTTATTCATTTCCATGATAAACATTTACATTTCATCGTAGGTAGAACGGATTTACTTGTAAAATTTATTTGCCGTGTAATCAATTTCCACTTTGTTATTAAAAAGTTATACAGCAAAGCCTGTAGAAAAACATTAATGAATAAATGCGATACGTGCGGATTTGTAATTATAAAATAAACCGAATTGATAAACTGAAAATGTCATGGGAATAATTTCAGAAGCTAAAGCACGAATCCAGGGGCCCAGTGATCTTCATGTAAAAGCTGGAAGTTCAGTTACATTAACTTGTATCATCAAGCAGGGGCCCCACGATCTGGGAACGGTGTTTTGGTATAAAAATGAAGACATACTACAGCCAACCATTCTACATGTAAACGATGCCGATACTGCGCCACGAGTTTCAATTCAGGTAATGATTTTTTCAAAAACAAAAAACTTTCAACTGATTTGGCAGTAGAGTTAATTGTTGTGGATTTAACTAGATATACGAGAATTCTTATAGTTAATCTATTTTAACTAGTTTAACCAGTATTCCAATAACGTAAATTCAATATTGTCTAAAACAAACATCCTTTCATATGTTACAGAATCAATGGACCGACGGTCTAACATCACGGTTGCACATAACAAGTGCACATCTATCGGATTCAGGGAATTACTCTTGTGTTCCCACAATTGCTGACCCAACAAGTGTTAATGTACATGTAATTAATGGTGAGTAAACAAGGGTGTCAGTCATTCGACATTAAATATCACCTAATCATACATATAGATTCTGTTGACCTAAACATCTCCATCTAATATTTCACCACTATGAAGTTTAATTTTATAATAAAAACTTGGCGCGATTCGTTTATAAATTATTCAAATTATTTTTATGCAGTCAATAATGTTTAAAATCTATATAAGTATGTACGCCGCAACATAATTTTAAATTTGTTGAAGCAAGTGTTTTTATTAGATCGCTTTATCGAATTATGTATTAATATTAAATTTTGAAACTTATGAAAAACAAAAGTAACTTGATTATAAGTTTTATAAATTTTGTAATTAAGTTTTCAAGAACGTCCGTATCTTTTTAAAAATAATAATAACAATCAACATAAAATTATATATACGTTCAATAAAATACAGAAATACGTTTTGGAAAAGTTATAAGGACAACATATGTGTGTGTCATGAAAAATTAATTTAATAAACAAGTAATGAGTTGATCCTCATCCGTGTAGTGTAAGGAACCAAAAATCACGGCATTGCAGTATGAAAATTTCGCATTCTTTTGATGTTACAGGAGAGCACCCTGCGGCGATGCAACATGGAAATAAGAATACGGCGCCGCTTTCTCTATCACTCCACTGCACCATTGTATATAGTATTTCTGTCTTTGTACTAAAACACATCAGATGAAACCTTTTGTAAATACAATTTTCATTTATCTTTTCTCTCTCTCTCTCTGAATTTTCCCTTCACGAATCCATTCTTTCAACAAAAAACATACATATAACATACCCAAAATAAAAAAAAACCTATTCGTTAATGTAACAAAAAAATAAACCTGTCAACGTAACTGTGTACCAAAAAGAAACTCCATTTCCCATATTTTACCTTTAACTGTGTATAAAAACATATCTTTACGTTAAATTGTAATAAAGTTTAAAGACATAAAAATATTTGGATCACCCTTCTATTATATACTACACAGAAACATGTATGCATACAATTTATAATAAAAATAAACTCAGTTTCATTGATTTTATTTTCAGTATGAAGAGAAAAATATGGACAGATTTTTCCTATTATAATGTATTAAATTTTGTTGAATAAAAAATCATGTAGATATTATTTATAGTAACTCGACTTTTTGTATAAATAAAATATTAAATGTTTTCCTTGTACATTTATTTCAACCCCTAGGAAATAAATTAACTAAATCATTATAAAACTTTTTTATTTATAAACATTTGCGAAACATTGGCGAAAACAGAAGAAAGAAAAATATATAAATATTTTAATAATAGAAACTATACATATTTTATAATGACTACTATAAAGCATAATTATGTTAACTTAAAATTCAATAAAATTATTTTGATAATACACTTTTTTTATATCTAAAAAAAAACAAATACAAAAATTATCCTGTACAAATAATTCGTATTATAAGCCATAGGAATGTGTTTCACTCACATATTGAGTTGATAAAATTTACTTACTACATATTTATAAAAAAAGTGCACATACCTATTATTATTTTGTTTAAATTTATCACACATCAATTATTATTTAACGATCTATAAAAACAAAAAACAGATTTTAAAGACCATCGGACCGCAACGAAGATGGATCATCTTTATCGACTGGTGGTGGAGCCATTGACACTTTTGCACTAGGACCTTGTGTTAAATATCCAGCGGCAGTTGGTGTACCAGCTGAATAAAAAACGTACGTAATAATTTTTTTGTAACGCCATTCTAATTTGGTCTCATTACCAAACGATTTTTAGTAATTTTTACTCAAAAATCGTATAGTAATAGGGGTTATTACTGTACGATCGCAGTTATAAGAAAAAGCAATGTTGGTACTTCTTAAACAAATTGCTGGTTGCTGGAATTCTGGCAAATTCTATAGTGTGTCAATTTTGTTGTGGCGTCCATTTTATTAATAGTATTTAGTGACTTTAATTAATAGCATAAACAATATTTTAATTCAACTTAGTTTATAATAATAAATCAACAAAGAAATAGGTCTTCAATTATTTAAAATTAAAGTTTATGGTGCAATTGTGGCAATTCAGTGACATTGACAGTTGGTAAATTTGTTCAATTGTTTCATTACCAACCAAAAAAATATCTCTAAATTCGAGCAACCATTAATTTTTTAAGATGTCGAAGGTTTGTTACAAAAAATCTTCTGTTTTACTCGGGCGGAAAGATATTTGCAAAGTCTCGTCTTTCAAAATATACTCGATTTTGCAAATACTTTTTTTTCGCTCTTGTATAACAAATAACTATATTTAAAAAATAAAATAAAATCGATTTACCTGTAAGATAGCCCGCCACCGGCGTATTCGATATAAACAGATCGTGTTTCTGATCTTTATATTCCGACCATATATTACTTTTCTCCAATATAGAATTGACACGATCACCATACATAAGACTTCGCCCCATTGATTTTAATGCTTTTACAATCTGCGCCTTTGTCATAGCTGGATTGTCAATAAGTTCTAAACGGGCTTCTAATAACGTTAATAGAAAATTAACAAAGTCAACATCGAGTGCTTGCTTAACTAATTGATCTTGATTGTTTGAAAATAGACGATTTAAGGCCTCACATGCCACAGCCACCATATCTTTGCGAACTTGCATCGCCTGTTTTAATGGATGCATGCAATCGGTTTGCGCTATAGCAGCCACACAAACCTACATAATACAACAAAATCATTCACAAACTTTACCATGTGTGTTTATGACTTGGCAACAAACTATTATGAAACGAAGGCGTTTAATCACTTTAAAAGTGGTACCACATTAAAACAGCCACTAGGTGGCGAATGTGTTCTAAGCCAGATAAGTTTAAAACGCATTCCATTTACAAAATATATTAAATTCTTATTTGAATGAATTTTTATGGTATTTTTAAACCGTTTTTAAAGATTTAATATTGAAAAATAATAAAAAAATTGAAAGAAAGAAAATTGAAAGTCCCGCCTAAAACTTCTGGCTTAGAACAGCTGCGACATCTAATGGTCTGGTCCCATTTTGAAGCTATTTCTATTCATATAGGAAAGAAAAATCGTCCATCTTGAATTATGATGTTTTTCAAAATAATCCAATAATTGTTTACATTTGCCACAATGCTCCACCTTCTAACCTTGTTTTCGACCAATAAAATTTAAAAAATTAAATCACGTGAAAGCTGACCAATCACACATTTTTCTTCCCTCTATGAATAGACCTTAATCGTTTCTTATTCTAGTATTTTTAGGTATCCATAGCAACAAACTTACACTGCTTAAAGATAAAGAATTTAAAATCAATATAGCCGACTTAGGAACTGCAGTTTGTCTAATATTGGACCCCATCTGACGACATAGCCGCGGTATATGACCCATTGAAGGTATTAAATCTAAAAGGGCTGGCTGAGCTTGCAAAAGTGAACACAATGCAGTTGTACCCGTTTCTAATAAGTCAACCTATAAAATAAACAACATATAAAAGGGACAATAATAAAACAACAACCACAACATACGTTTGTTTTATCTTTGGACATTAATGTAAGGCAAGTTTCCATTAGTTCTGATAAAAATTCTTTTGGTTTACGTAGTGTCCATGCTGGATTTGCTATAAATATACGTAAATAAACGCCACCGATAACAAGTTCATTCGGATTGGCAATATTTGATAAGCCATTTGTGTCGGGCATTTTCCACACTACTGACGGATTGGAACTTTGTAATGCTTGATGTCTAGAAATTTGCAAAACATATTAAAAAATTGATCTATTTATTTATTTAATAATTTTTATGTACTCGCGTCTAAGCCTAGCCACCACGGAACAAACTCGATCTTTGGCCTCTTGATCCCAAATTAATTCCGGATGTTCATGTGCTGTTTCGAACATAGTTACAGACGTTTCTGGACTATCACGCATAGCATCAGCAAATATTGGTGGCAGAAAAGCACCTAAAGCCAGTCGCACTTTCGGTCCAACCAATTTATCTAAACTCATTCTGGCCAATAATTCAGCAGCAGTTTGTCGTATTTGTGGATTTGTTGAATTACAAAACAAATCCAATAAATATATCACTGCTCCTTTACTGAGTGCTTCTTTTACAATTTTTGTGGTTGTCATTAAGGCATACAATGTATCAAGGATTTGTGGTTGGGAATCTTGTAATGTATAAAGAACTAGTAACAAGTAACTTAATACTTCGCTAGCGGCAATATCATTAATACATTCATTATTTCGTGTTACAACTGATATTACATTTAATGCACCCTTTTGTACAGGTATATGTTGTACATTTAATAAACTGAATAATAAACGAAAATGGCCAATACATTGCATTTCTACACCAGTATTATTTCGTATCACATTTGTTAGTGCTTCTAAAGCCATCACAGAATTTTTCAATGTATCCTCTATTGTTACAGAATATGCTATATTTACGAGATTTAATAACTGATTTGAATGTTCACCGAGAAAATTAATTAAATCGATTGTGAAACTTTTTGGATTCTGAAATCGGAACAATTTCATTTTGAAACCTCTTGTTTATAATACAAATTTAAGAAATGTTTCACTAATTATATCAAAACAAATTGTACTCACATGTATGGGAAACGTTGGCTGTTGATTGTAAATCTTAATAAAAATGCCACCAATTCTCAATTCACCAGAATGTGAAGAATATGTGAAACTGGCACCAACGGTTGGATCAACTTCATCACGTCCACTTCGTTGAGTTTCAAGAAAATCAATTAATTCCGCCCTAGTACCATTATCCCAAACTAAATACGGTGTTTCACTGTTACTATTTAACGTTTTCAGTACTTGTTCCGGTTTATCAGTTCCAAGTTGATCGGCAAGATATGGTGTTAGTAAAGCATTTAAAATACTTCGTGTTAAATTATTTAAAGGTGGCACATTTTCACCATGTAAATAACCACCAAGACTGGCACACGCTTTAACAGCTTCTTTGGCCAATTTATTACTAATCTCTTGTTGATTTGCATCTTCGCTACGTTCAACACCGCCTTCATCCAATGTGAAATCGTAATTGAACATGAATAGCAATAAATGCCATAAAGCGCCCGATTTCAATAATTCCAATTGCAGAATAGAATCTATTGATATTGCACTAACACATTCAGTTGCTATCGAACATAATTTTGTTAAATGCTACAGAAATATAAAGATGCAATTAATTTTGTTACAATTTACAAATAAAATTTTATATGCATCTTACTTTAAAATAAAGTATACGACATAAATCTTTTACTAATTGTTTTAAATCCACCATACGTTCTCGGCAACCCGGAAATTGGGCTGCAACACTAAAACAACGTGTTATATGCATACAGACTTGAACTGCAGTTTCAGTTGATTTGGATGAATTATTTAAAATGTTCACACATCTTGTATAGGCTTCCAAAAGAACCTTTACAATTAAAAAAAAAACGTTATATAAAACAATTTCAAATAATAATTTAAAAAATTTTACTTCTAAACCATTTTCTCTTCGTAATTCTTCAGCATTTAGTGCAGAACAATGAACAGTGTGATAGGCAAGCTCACTAGCAGCTGATAATAATGGTACATTCTTTGAAAATAATTGTTCGTCGGCTGTTTCAATTTTAATTGTTTTTATTAATTGAGGATATCCGGCATATTTATATGGTTGAAGAACTACAACAATTAATCAACACGGAATTAAACTGTTTTACCATTATTTCAATTTTATTCAATATACCTTCAGAATACCTGTGGAATAATATACTTTGCGTTTGTAGTACTAGTACAATATTGTGAGGATTTGGACCATCAGTTGTCCAACTAGTGCGACTACACAAAAATTCATAGGCTTGATTGACTTTTTCAAAAATTTCCCGCCCGTCAGGATTTTTGTCCGGATGGTATTGTTGTGCTAATTTATAATATGCTTTTCTTATAGTCGCTTCTTCGTGGTGACTTCCATTTAAACCTAAATTCTTATAAGCTTCTTCTACAGTCATTAATGGTGGTTTCTTTTCCACTTCAGATCTCCAAGCATCCAACACATCTTTTAATAATTGTATCTATTTAAATAAATAGAAATTATTTCTATTTGATATTATAGGTATAAAAATAAATTATTTACTGGATCCGGAATTGGCCAATCAGGAAATTTGACTGTATCACATAAATGTCTCAAATAAAATATATTACAAAATAGTTCACGTTCCAATTGTGGATAGCGAATGGCTGGAATGGCAATATAATGATAACGCGCCATTGTATGGCTACGTAAACGTGGTGTAAAATCTGCAATATGTGCTGCTATTTTCTCAATCAACATTCGCCTCATTTCCGAACTCCATATAGCTTCCGGTGTATCAAATTCACCCAAAAATATTTGGGCAAACTTTTCAGCTCCGTGATTCTCCAAATAGTTCACCATCGCTTCAGGTAATAAACGACCTAAAATACTTTTCTGCATAATCGTAGACGCTGTCATCTACAATATAAAACCAATTAAGAACAATTTTATGAAAAACTATAAAATTATTAATTTACTTCATCCGATTTAAAAGCTTGTTTCATGTGTGTTAATTGCAGAAATCTAGCAATTGGTAATACATTACTTCCCGTATACATTAAAATAAAATAAAAAACACCAGTTAAATACAATTTGGAAATTTCTGGATTATCTCTCATCACTTCACACAACAATGTGGCCACTTTTTCAACAAGTATTGGATCAAATGTTAACAAAATCTGGACAATATGTGATAAGGCATTCTGTTCAGATAATAATCTTTTCACTTTAGGCAATGGACGTATTATGGCATCGTCTGCATCACGACTTGGAAAATATTCGCACATTTTTATTAATATATTTAATACGTAAGTGGCTAATTCGCTTTCATTTAATACGGGCGTACCGCGCGACATTAAACACCATTTCAATTGTGGTAATTGGGATAATGCACGCCAACCATCTAAGCCCATTGCCCAACATCTAGTTTTATGATTTATTGCACTGGTATTAAATAAATCTTTAATTTGTTGAAAACTGACTGGACCTTTGCGTTCATTCTTTTCTGTATTATAATACCATTCTTTTTCTTGGACAACATTCATATTTGGACCAGCTTCAATGACATTCGTTTGTGTTGGAATTACAGCTCTGGATGTGTGCAAATGGGCTAATGTCATTAAATCAACCATTATTTTAATACCGCCCATATCGAGTATATCACGTACATTACGATGATGCTGTATTAATTTGTAAATAAACATTATTAAACGGTCACGTTCCATTTTATCTATACACTAAAATTCAAAAATGTGTTTTACCAATAAAATTACCATTAAAGATTTAAATTATTTACTCGTTCAAGCATGCCTATAATATATTTTGTGTCACTAAATGGGCCAATATCTTCAAAATATCGTCCATAAACAATAGACATTGCTTGAAGACACATACATTTCATTTCAGTTTTATTTGTTAATAAAAATCGATGATATAAATCATTGAAAAATTCATAGCTACAAAAATATGGCATTTAGATTTGTGTAAATTCTTATTAAATTATAATTTACGATCTACGTATTGGAGAATCATCATTACTGTCATCCATTTCAAGTAATAATCTTAAATAATAATCACCGATTTTGACTTCGTCAGCAAGACATTGATAATGTAATTCAAATTCTTGATGATTCCATGCAACTAAAGCGGATCCAGCTAATTCACGATCAGATGAAAAATTCCTAACTTCACTTTCTAAGGCACTTCGTAATTCTTCTCTAGTCTAAAAAACAGAATTTGTTTATTTTTTTTATCCTTTTATAAAATTGATTTTAAAACCTTATGATTCCAAATTAAATTTGGTAAGGCATGATCTTGATTAAATTTCCAATAAAACAATGACCAATTTGCTTCAGCTTTCACTCTCTCCCTTCTTCTACGTAAAACGATTGGTCTTTCTTTAATTTTTTCTTTTCGTTCAATTGTAATACCAACACGGGCGCCCCAATGTTGCAACGCCAAATTCGTATAATGTTCAACGCGTTTCTCCATATTTTTGAAATGTCGTTCAACTGCCACCCAATTTGGATTTTTTCTACCTCTATTGGCATGATCCTGAGCCATTTTTAAATTATCTCTATAATTTAACAATTCTTGTTCGATTGCTTCTTCGGGAATTTTGTCTTGTGAGTCTAGGAAACTTATTAAACCAGTTGGCTACAAAAAAGAACATTACTAAAAAAATTGTACCAACAATAAAATCAGACCGTACCATAATTCTTTTTAACAAACTCATCGCTATAGGATTGCCGGTAACCCATAAACCTATTAAATGTCTTGATAACTGTCTAAGAGTCAATAAATGTCCATCAGACCCTCTAGTATAGAAAGCAGCAAGTAGATGTCGTGGTAGAGCACCTTCACTTAAAGCTAAATTCTGCATTTTAGCTGCAACTTCGGCCTCTCCCTCTTCAATTAAAGCACGCATTATTAAACCGGCCCCTTTTACAATTGCCATTGATGGATGCTTCATAATAACATATTTATTGTTAACATTTAAATACACACTTAAATTGAATTAGTCTTACTTGAAACAATCTAAACAACATTCTGCCACGATCCGATACCATTTCCAATAAAACATCAAAATGTTTACCATCAGTTGTTTCACTATATGGTACACATAAGGCAAATGTAAGGAAATCTAACATTGCTGACACAACTAAAGCAGCAGTACCTTGCATCTAATAAAAAAATATGTAGAAATTATACATACATATTATAAAATTCATATTATTTACAATATTCATTGTCCACATATTTAATAAACTTTCCAAAAATGGTTTCGTTTGTAATAGTGAGGACTTGTTTAATTGTTCTTGTCTTAAATCGTAATCATCGTGCATTGGATGCATTAATGCACAAATCATATCAATTGCTGCATGTGTAACACCGAAATCGTTACGTTTCAATGCTGTAACAACTTTCAAACCTATAGCTTCCCTAAAACTATATCCAAAATTAAATTAAATCGTATTTGTTCAATGCAAATTAAATTATTTTACCCTGGTAGTTTCGTAAAAGCAGCATAACCAACTTTACTTGCAACAAGTCTGCGTAAAGCTTGAAACTGCGACTCCAATTCAATGGATGTAATTGTTTTCTGGTCACCTTCTTTATGTACAAGCGCTTGTAATGCACTCGTTATTAATTTTTCTTTATTTTCCGAAAATATACCCTATGAAATTAGGTAAGAATAATAATAAATAAATTTTTCCCTCACATAATTAATACGTACATCTTGTGTAACGCTGTACAAAAGGCCACTGTACGGTACATTGGCATTAAATCGTTTCACACATTCAGCAAATGTGTGGCCGGGCGGTTGATTTTGTAAAAATTTCAAATGTAAACTTTCCGCCTCCTCATCCACCGGCAAATGTAATGGTCCGAAACGATGGCCACGTTCTGCTGATGTCATTATGACGTGCACATCTTTATTTCCAGCCGCCCGAACACCGTCCAACAAAGAGGCTAGCAGCGAATCCCGGTCAGTGGCTGTATAAGTCCTGGTCTGTCCACTAATATATTCTACACTAAATAATTGTGGATTTGCATTATCTCTAACTAATGCAAAAATATCACATAATGGTTGTAATGTACAAATACTGTAAGTTTGAGGATCACGTTCCAATAGACAAGTTTCAGTTAAGCAAAGTGTTCGTCTAACTGGTTCCGAATGTCTAGCCTTGTGTATTTTATATACAGGAAATTCTGATACAGATGTAATTGATTCATCTGTGCGATATTTGCCGAAACGTTCAATTTGAAAGTCTTCTAACGTTATTGGTGTACTTAAAACTTTAATATTAACGCCTAAATTTGCTGTTGCACTTTCAAGTATTTTAATTTTGATTGTTTCGTACTCAACTGATTGGAATAAATGTAATCTACCAAAACCGCCACAAACTATCACAAAACCACCAGGGTAATCAGACACAGTGCATATGCCTTCGAAATCCTTAAAATGGTAACTAGCCATTACGGTGCTAGTTGTTGGATCGAGTTGGTCCAACGAGTAGGGTGTCACTTCTAAAATTATAGGTAAACGGACGTCAGACCAATGGTGTTTGTAAGCATTAAATCTCTAGGAAGGAATAATAAACATAAATGTAAATAAAGATGCTTTTTTTAAACACGAAACAATATTACCAGCACTTCTTTACATTTTTCCGAAAAGTAATTTCTAAATTTCAAAGCTTCAGTCATTAATTGGTTTCGATGCTCCGATGAAAAAGTCATTTTATCAATTTTTCGGTCTTTTTTCATTGTTATTTGGAATTCGGTATTATTGTTATTGCCAGCATTTCGAATTGGTTGGACAGATATAAAATCGTTATAAGCCCAACGATTTGTTACTTCTAAAGTTGTTGGATTATACGTTGTAATACCCAAAGAACCCACAGAGAAGATTCTTTTATATCTAAATAAATGTTTAAAATGTTCAATTTTAATTTAATAATTTATTTTCGAAGCTTACTTTCCCTTCCAAGTTGTATGTTTTGTAACATAAAAGCATGCTACGTCCTGGTTATCTTTGAGGGGCATCATTTTATCATTTTTCATCTGAAATAATAAAGAAGTTTCTTTTACGATTTCCACAAAGTTAATAATTAATTTAAATTTTAATTAACTATTTAAAAGATAGGGGCCATGTAGAAAACTAATGAATTGTACTCTAGTTTTCAATGACTTTTTTCTTTTATTTACCTTTTAAATATTCATAAAAAGAAAACAAAACAAATTATTAACTATTATTTTTGTTTTCCAAAATACATTTTTGGGGGTGTCAGCTGTTGACGATCAGTGAAACTGTCAGTGTCAAAACAGCCACATTGGTTGTCAAATATCAATAAATTTAGCGGACTTTTTAAAAATTTTGTCAAAATAAAAAATAATTTGTTTTTGAAATTTTTATTAAAGTTACAAATGTTAATAAATTGAATAAGCGAAAATAATTAACTGGAAATACTTAATACTTTTTTTTGTTTTGGTCCAATTAAACAAAAACATGTTTGGCAAGTGTTAAAAAATACAATTTTAGTTGCTAAAATTAGTTAAAACACCTTTTGAATGGTATTTAACTAAATTTAGATAATGCACGACAAGAAAATATCACAATTTTCGTTTTAATGTTGAATATAAACCAAATTAATGGAAATATAACACACTACCTACATTTATCTATGAATTACTATAGTTTACATTCAATAAATAACTCTTATCGTACAAATGAAAGATTTTAAATATCAAAATTAAAGCACATACAAATAAAACACTCTATAACTAAATTAATAAACAACTAAAGGATTTATCACAGTCAAAATAAATTCTAATATTAAAGAAAAATAGGAAAATAACTACAACACTACAAATCATACAAAAAAATTATGTGAATGTTTAAAGTGAAACATCTCCATACTGCAAAGACCATTTCTCGTAAGCCACCAGACTATGTGGCGACACACTCCGACGAATACGTTTCAACGAATCCAAAAAATCATTTATCGTTATACTTCGTACGGAATTTGGGTCTAAATGTTTAACTTCTTCCGGTTTTAGTTCACGTATTGGTCCTAAAGCGGCATCCTTAGCCAGTGCAGTTAAATCACTGCCGGAATAACCATCAGTTAAGGTGGCCAATCGTTTTAATTCTTGTTGTGTCAATGTACAACCCTGTTTTGCCAACAATTTCTTCAATAATAATGCACGAGTATTTACATCGGGTAAAGTAACATAAACACGTTTTGGGAAACGTCTCAGAGCTGCTTCGTCGAGCTCTTGAGGTCGATTCGTGGCAGCCATAACAATCACCTGTACAATAAATATGTTAAATAAATAAAAAACACCGCACAGAAATCGTTTATTACTCGTTCACTTTCCGGATTACATGGTAATCCATCAAATTCGACAAGAAATTCAGTTTTCAAACGTCGACTAGCCTCGTGCTCGTTATTGGAACGTTCCGATAATAATGAATCAACTTCATCAATAAATATAATGGATGGTTGCAATTCACGAGCAATTGCAAACAAAGCACGCACCATTTTCTCACCATCTCCAACATATTTTGATGTTAAACTGGCAGCACTTATGGAGAAAAATGTGGCCTAAAAGAACAACACATAAATACGATTAAAAAATGCATTAAATATTGAAACCAACTTGACATTCTGTGGCAACAGCTCGAGCTAAAAGTGTTTTCCCATTTCCTGGTGGCCCAAACAATAGTAAACCTCTTGCAGGAGTTCGCAGACCAGTAAACAGTTCCGGTCTTAACGATGGCAATATCACCATTTCTTGTAGCGCTTGTTTGGCATTGTCTTGTCCAACAATGTCGTCCCATTGTACCGCCGGCCCACCTTCCACAATCTCATCTAGGATATTTTGTGCCAATTTTGGATCTACACCTTTTAATGTTGGTGATCGTCCACGAGTATTCGGCTTAACAACTGCTTAACAATAACAAATAACAATGTAAACGGAACTTAAACAAAAATTTACAACTTCTACCTGTATTGTTAGCGTTTAATTTGCGTGCAGGTGAACCTGTATTTCCGGGCACTGACAATTGCTTTTTCACAGCTGGTGGAGTTGATGAAATTTTATTAAATGGACGTACTGGTTGAACAGGAGTGGTACGGGAACCCATTGAACGAGGTAGTGTTTGACTTTTTGTAATTGCCATATTTGCTGGACGTTTACTTGCAATAGTTAACTTTTTGCCAGATGCTACAAAATATACATTAGAGTAAATAAAATGCCAATATATTTACGAAATATTAAAGCAAGGTGCGTTTAAAGTGTATATTTGTGTGTTATAAATAAATTAAATTATATTTGGCTGTATAAAATTTGTGTGCCAATTTAGAAATAAAAAAGTTGTAATTATATGGGACTTTCTTGATATTTAAACGATTCAAACAGATAAAACCCTATTTTTACAAGTTTTTAATTAATCTTATCTATAATCTATTGCTGATTTAATCTAAAAAAGATTTCGATAAATGTACCAAATTTGTGTCATAATTTTTTACTCTAAATTCGCACAATTGTCGTACATGTACCTTTGGGAATATTTAATTTATATTTTGGTATATTGCTAAGGCAGTTAAATTTAGCAACTTGTGTTGAAACACTCTGAGTACCCATAAGATTCAACCTATCCATCATGCCTTCTACAAATACAAAAAACAAATAAAAAGTAAAATATAAATGCATTCCAAATATCATTCTGTACACGTAATTTAATATTTAAATAAAAACAAATAAACAGAAATTTGTGCAATTATAACATGAAATTCTTGATATACCTAAAAAGTGAAGTCTATCTTTTGCCATGGCGAGATTCGTTTTCATTTTCTCGTGTAATTTCTGTGCTCTTTCCCACACTTCTCCTCGTCCACCAAAACATTGCACTGCAATGCCCAATTCCAGTTCGGTAATTCCTTTTTTGTATAATTCAATTGCCATTTCTTTTTGTCCTTCATTTTCTTCGTCAATTTTTAGAGCCTTTGAAATATACTCAAAGGCACGTCGATGATGGTGCTTTTGTTTAGCAAATAACGGGTCTCCTGGTCCAGGGCCAGTGGTTCTATTTGTTTGGGACATCTCCTGTATTTCTTCAATTACAGTACAAGTATTGTTGATATTTTCTGGATGTTCATAATTTGTTTTCCGATTTTTTATAAAATAATTCGACGAACTAAAGTAAATAAAACGAAGTATAACGAAAAATTGATACAACAATGTACGTAAAATATTAAACAGAAATATAATTGGAAATGAAACAATGCATAAGTTTCTTTTATGGACTGATGTACTTGTGTAGGATGAAAACATCAAATCACTAACGCCCGCATCAGGATCACTTTTTCTAGATTTTTTGCTTGGCGATTTCCCACTTTGCGTTTTTCGAACCATCCGAAAAACGCAGAAACTTTTAATAATGATTATAAAAATAATAATCGTCAAACCATCTGTCAAGTTATTTTATTTTTTTGATGTATCCTTTGCCATCTCGTAGCTCAACACAAAACTAGGGAAATTAGGCTTATAGAAATCACTTGCAGTGTTCTATAGGCCAATTTCAAATAACTGTCAAGAGTCATAACGTATAAAAATGGCCGTAATAGTATTTTAACGTATTTTAACATCATTTATAGTGAAATTCACAATTAAACGTAAAAAACTGTTTAAAATGGCCCAAAACGTTAATCCTTTATATGAACAACAAGGTGGAGGTGTTAAACAAAATGATGATTCAAAATTAATGTCCAACGATAATCATGCAGTTACAAAAAGGTACATATAATAAATTCTAACCAAAAATGTATTAACGTATTTTTTTGTTATAAAAATTCTTCTGTTTTTGTAGACTACATAAAGAACTCATGACATTGATGATGTCCCAAGACAAAAGTATATCTGCATTTCCAGACGGTGAAAATCTCTTCAAATGGATTGGTACAATTGTTGGACCAAAGGATTCAGTTTATGAATCGTTAAAATTTAAACTTAGTTTCCATTTTCCAAATTCTTATCCATACACCGCACCCGTAGTGAAATTTTTAACGCCGTGTTTTCATCCAAACATTGACACTGGTGGCAATATATGTTTAGATATACTTAAAGACAAATGGTCTGCTTTGTATGACGTTAGAACAATTTTATTATCAATTCAAGCACTTTTGGGTGAACCAAACGTCGATAGCCCTTTAAATACATTGGCAGCCGAAAAATGGCAGAAACAAGACGAGTATAAAAAATACGTTTTAGATACTTATAAAGAATCATAATTAGACTATGTAATTGTGTAAATTATTATTTTCAAATGTTATTATGTATATTTTTATTATTTATAGGTGCATTAAATTACAGGTACTGATTTGGCTTAGAAAAGAAATTGTCATTTAGTTCTCAAATAAATTGAATCTTGTGTCATAAATAAAAATTTTCGTATTCTCTTTTGTTGCTTTTTATTCGAACAATTTGTCTAATAATATTAATGTGTTGTAATAAAAAAACATGTAATTTTCTCAAAATATATTTATAAAAAAGTTTTTTTTTTTAAATTTAAAGAAAGGAAAAATGTTTGCAATGTTCCAATACCAAACAAAATCAATGCTATATAATATTAACAAAAAAAAAAAAAAAACGATAAGATTTAGAATATTTCAACAGTACAGCAAAATAGTTTTATTGTGAAGACACATGAGAATTGGAATTTGAAGAGAAGTTAGATTTATACTACAAAATAAAACAGTTCATCCTGGCCGTCACTTAACAATTTGTTTGTCTCTTTAAAATGTTGAAAAAAAAACACTAGCTATCATTACTTAGAGTATTATAACGATTTCCAAGAGTTAGTCGTGGTCCTTGTGAGGAATTTATTTTAGAATTTTCATTTTGCCGATGTGAACTATTACGACTTGGCGGCACCACTTCGAAAGACCCCTCATTTCTATTTCTGCAACAAAATTTTACAATTAATCCGTACATTCCGTAATACACAATGGTACATACTTCTTGGAATCGTTCGTTTTGGACAATGTTGGAAAGTTGTCTTCGTTGTGGATGTCTGGAGCTGCTTTTGACTTAAGACGACTAGGTTGTACGACTTGCTGACTCTGATTACGCATACCAGGTGGCACATAGGCCCCGCTGGCAGTGGACTCCGGTTTCTTTTCCACCGGCGGCTTGGCCGGCACCTCTTCCGGTGCATCCGAATCGATACGTTTCCATGGACCGACTTTTCTGTCGAATTCTTGACCTGATTCGTCGTTACCTTGTTGTTGTTCCGAATTCGTTTCCGATACCCCTGAAGTGCCTTCGTTATTTGCATTAATTGTTAAATTGCCAATTTTTAAACCAGTATAATCTTTCTTTTCCTCTTCAAAATCTTTCCATTCATCTTGTTCCTAGAATCAAAATCTATACAATATGGCCACTTAACCTAAATAATAATTTTTAACAAAAACATTTCATTTTTATCATAAATAATTATATACAATTTGAACGTTGATTATTGTTATTATTAATAGCCTTACATGCGTTGGAACAGTGGATTCTTCACCTTCGGGAACACGTTCCTTTTTCACTTTCTCGGATTTTTTCGCAGTATCCTCCAATTTTTTTGCAACTTCTTCTGTTGTGGCAAATTTCTTTGTGGTTTTCGACTTTTTGCGATCTTTCTTTGCAAAGAAATCATCTAAATCGGCCATTATATACAAGTAAAATTAAATTAAATTAGTTTTTACTAACGGTGCACAGAACACGAAGCACCGCAACCCAAAAAAAGACTCTGACAAGTCTAATGACAATTTCTTCGAGTTTCGAATGCTTTCGATTTACAGTTTTAAGTGCACTCCAGTTCACCAGTAAAGCAATCCATTTCTGTTTCAACACGTTACAATAAAACGAGACGGAACATAATAAAGAGTACATGGGATTTTAAATGGAAAACAGATTTGGTGTTTTTTTGTTTTGTGTGATGGTATTTTTAACGTCAAGTGTCATTACCACGTGTTTATATTAAAATATATTGAATCATGTTAAAAGTTTAAATAGAATTACGTTTTCTCTGAAATTTCTAAAGTAATGAGTGTATTTCACGACGAAATAGAAATTGAGGACTTCGAATACGACGAAGACGACGAAATTTATTATTATCCGTGCCCGTGTGGCGACCGATTTCAAATCTCTAAAGTATATTGCAAAATTTGTAATCTTTCATATGGTAATCTTATTGTATTTTAGGAGGAATTGTTGGAAGGTGAAGAAATAGCCACTTGTCCTAGCTGTTCTTTGATCATTAAAGTTATATACGACTTAGTACGTCACCATTTAACTATATTAAAGAGAAATTAATAATGTTAACTTTGTAGGAAGCTTTTACGAAAGAACAAAACGATGTTAACACTTTAACGGAAGATCTGCGTAAATTAGAAGTTGCCAAATAAGTATTACGATGAGTGGACGAGGCAGAGGTGGACGGGGTGGTGGTCGAGGTGGTGTAGCGAAATCCTTAAATCGAGAACAACTCAACAGTCTTGGAGTTACTTCAAATGAGCTAATTCCAGGGCCAGTTACACAACCTCCCCCAATTTATCCATTTATTGGAAAACACCCAGTCTCATTAGTGGTAAAATACAAATAAATGTTTAAATTCATCTATATTTACAAAAATTATTTATTTATTTTAGCCGTCACTTGAACATGATTATCTTTTAATACTAAAACAAGATTTTTTGGATCAATTACACCTGTCACCGTCTTATCTTCGAATGCCAGAGAATAAAGCCAACCAATTAGAACAGGAAATTGACAAATTAGTGGCCCAATTGCCTAAAGTAAAAGAACAATACGATTGGACGTTATTTCCTTCAGAATTACGACCGAAAATGTTGGCTAAACGTAATAAAAAAAGTGCACAAAAGGATGTTAATGTTGTTGAGAAATTAAGTAAATTAGAAAAAATTGAAGAAAAATCTAACAGTGATCCGGTAAAAATTAAAATTGAAGAAGATGGTGATGTGGATGATTTGGAAGTTGGAGAAGATGAACAGGAAGATGAAGAAATGGACGATGGAACTGATTATGCGAATAATTATTTCGATAATGGTGAAGAGTATGAAGATGAAGATGATAATTTGGATGATGGGCCTATTTATTAAAAGTATTTATTGTAATATTTATAATAATTATGGATTGTAAATTATAATTTTATAAAATATAAATTTTTAAAACTAGTTTCCTGTATTGGATTTTTCTACGCTATGTTCGTGAAACAATTGACAGGTGTCACTTGTTGCAAAAACAATTTAAAATTCAATTTCAAATTGAACCAGAATTGAGACTTTAATACATTTACATGCACTTCATTTTAATATTCATTACGGATTTGAAATTATAATTACAATAATTTTAATTATTAATTAAGCGCTTATAACTTAGCGTAAATAACTAATAAGTTAATGCTTTTTAATTTAAAATAGATTTTCAAAAAGTTATTGTTGAAATGGTACATAATTTAATTAGAATGTATAAGTTAGTCAATATCGTTTTTCTTGATTGATACATGAACGGATACATCTGATTTTGACACAATATAAGCGGTCGTTAATCATATTTAATTTCGCTTGGTGATTTTATGTTCAGTCCAGACCATACCAAAGCCATCAGTATGCCACCAAATAGTTTACAACATTTAGTATTTATTGAAAGATTAATTAGATACGATATTATTAATAAAACATTAGTTTTAAAGATTATTTTAAACTAGAACGTGTGGTTCGGTTGTATTCCTGTTTTTTTTTTTCTTAATTAAAATCAATTGTGTTTGTTCAGTTTTCAATGTAAAATATTTTTTTCTAATTAGATTATTGTAAGGTATTTTAATGAACGTTTGTAATATTCGTTAAAGGTAGCTTATTTCTGCAGTAGATGATGCCGATAGATCACGCAGCAGAGAAAAGGGCCCAGGTGCAGCATTTACATAATAACAAGGCACAAAACAGTCTCTCACTCCTATATAGAAGCTGTTTCGAAGCGTACGATGCTAATTGCAATCACTATTAGCAATTAAAAAGAACCACTTAGTAATTACTACATTGATTTATAATGACATACCTAAGATTTGTGATGCTAATATTTGGTAATTTAAGGTCTAAAAACCATTCCATTTAATATACACATGGGGAAAAGGATATAATATTTAGCAATTAATACTGGTGTTAATGAAACAATAGCAAATTCGCTATTATAAATAATATATTAAATAAATTGGCTAATTCTGCAACTGAATTAATAGGAAATTAAATTTAACATTACAACATTTGCGTGTATAAATATACATATATAGGTACGTATTATATATGTTTTAACACCCCCTGTAGAAAACTATTTCGTATTTGGTCCATAGACGAATGGTACAAATGATGCGAATTCTAAATTAAAACTTAATTGGTTTAAGTTGGGAATGGAGTAACTAGAAGTCGAGTCGTGGAACCACCATTCAGGTCGGAAGAGATGTACAGTCCTGACCACCAATTATCTGGTGCGGTTTTGAACACCGTTATTCGTTTCCACCAACCATTCGAACATTTAACAGTCTAGTTAAACATGAGCCAACTTATCGCCTCTCTACAAGAACTTGATTGACAGATGAGTCTGTTTAGTACCATGGCCCAGCATTCTCTCATACCACCAACTACTTGTAATTAATCTTGTTGGTGTTTTGGCTTGTTTTGGAATATATAAATACTAATCGATTTTGCCAAGCGATTTTCAACTAAGTAGTACTGTTACGTATTTAAATAATAAAAATTTTTTAGCGAAGATACAATTTTTTTATCAGCTGTATTTTATTAGTTTACTCCGAGACAAACCAAATGAAAGGTCTTCAATGTTATCTTATTTACAGTTGAAGTAAACTTTTCTAGAATTCCATTTTTATATTAATATAAGAAAAAAGTGAATGGGTGAAATGCTGCATAAAAATACAGTCTTTACATGAAACTAACACACACATTCATACACGTACCCTAAATATGTAATATGTACTAAATAACAAGAAAAAAGAGTAAAACATTGTAGATATTTAATAGGTATAGTATACATGCGACAAAATAAATAATATTATTAATATATAAACTGGCTTTTAAGTAGCGGTTATAATTAGTTTTGTAATTACAGTGTATTTTACAACACCTGGGTACCACGAAGCCAAGCCAATATAACAACCAGCCTTTCTCCTTTCCTTTCTCTAGGAATTTCTGAAAGGACTATACGAATATATGTGTGTCGTTCGAAAAATGTCAAGGGATTGCTATAATGGGTGGTATATGGACTCTGTATCACTGAAATGCGCATACCACAGCCGAAGTTTATACCTATATGTAATGTTTTGTACATATAATCATTTATCTACGAACAGCTTCATTAAATCATGAAAAACTTAAACGGATGCAGGGAAATTAAATGGAATATATACGATTAAAAAGATATTGTCATTCTAATTTCTATCAAGATTTTTTAATAATGTTTTGGGCATTCTAGTAAAAAGCAATTGACTTTATAGTTTAATCTAAGCGTTCATTTTACATGAAACCAAAATTATACATATATAGCAATTAATACCGTTTATTGTCAATTGCAGACTGAGAATGTGGAAAATAGCTCCATATTTGCATTCCGTATATTCTAAATACATATTAATGACGTCAAATTAATAAGCGAATACTGACCAAATGCTAATAGCTTTCTAATTAGAAGGTATCCGATTATAATTAATACATCTAGTGGATGAATATTCCAATAGAATTCGTTGCATGCTGATATCTATAAACACAGTTTTATAATAGAATTATTCTGGTTTGATGTAATTCATTTTTGACCGGCGATTATCAAATTTTCAACAGAATTACATTATTACATCATCATGTTGTCTAATCGGTGAAATGATGACAATTTACCACACATCCCATATCCATATTTGAAATTGAATATATATATCTATATACAATATATCCAAATGTTATATGCAACTGACATCGATTACTAACTGAATTGTATCATATTATTGTGCCATTTTACTTAGTTATTATTGTGAAAAGAGAAAAGAATTTTCAAACTATATAGCATAAAATAATTTATTCAATTTACATTATATTTGTGGTGTTTGGTGATATACAAATGAGCATTATATTTTCAATGGGGAAATATAGCAGAACGCAAAAAATTGTGGAAAAGTTGTTATCAGTTGACTGTAAATAGCAGTAGTTTACGATGAGTAACAAAAATATGCCTTCCACAAGTTGAACATTTTTCGAGTGAGAGAAAAAACACATAACAGGGTTGGAATTGATACGATACATTTGTTGTACAAATAAACAGCCATCATTTTGTGCAGTTTTGTATAAAATGTATAAGTTGTATAACATATATTATGATATACCGTATATAGGTGTATCGTATGTATGAAAAAATACAATTTTATAGTTTTATACAACGTGCAAGTGTATATGAACGGGTGACAACAGAATCGGGGGTGGCTTTTGTTTAAGTTCTCCAACAAACGGAACATAGATGGTGCACCGTATATCGGTAACGTGGACTATTGTTGTTGCTTTATTACAATATGTTTCCTGTCATAGATACGCTACATTCATTTCCTTTTTGCATTGTCTTACTAGGCAACAGCGGCTTTCGAGCTTTCGACGCGCTTTCTCTCATAAACTACAAGACGTATTGAATATTATTCTCTTCACTCGCTATTATTATTAATATATAGGTGAATGTTATAATATTTAATAATAATAACAGCGCATTTTTATGTAGGAAACAAAACTGTTTCATTTGGTTTATTATTATATAATAATTTAACTGAATAGTATGAGGCGCCGATTAGAACTTTATAAATAGTTGAAAATGTAAATAGGAAATATGTAATTCAATATATGTATAAAATTGCAAGTTTAATCATTTGAAAAAGGAAAAATGCATATACATACAATATTTTAATATACTCTTATGTATTTATAAACCTTTATATATTTTCAATTTTTAATAAAGTTATAACGGCGCCTCATAGAACACATGTAACAATTTTTTCTTACTAAAATTTTAAACTAGATACATCAAATTTTGTATCTTGCATTTAAATATAGGTTTTTTATTCGTTTTTTTTTTTTTGTTTTTTCATTACCACCAAGACCAAATCCTATATTTGCACTTTGTATGCTTTTGAATGTATTTTATAAAATCGGTCCTGCAGGAGTTAAGTGGTTAGGACGCAGGTGGTTGCTTCACTGCTTCCTATTCAATGGTATTATTTTTAGAAAATGAACCAAAGTGGATAAATCCAAGCTATAACCATACAAAACAGTGGAAAAGTCTCATAGATTACAAACGCATTGTAATACTTTTTCTCATTTAAAAATGAATAACTGTTGCAAAAATATTATACATATATACAGTTCCTGTTTTATTATAATAAGAGATATGATTAAATTTGGAGATATGGTAATAAATTGTCTCCTGTATATTGCAACACTTATAAACTTCATCTTTATTATCATATAGTTAAGCTTCCCTCTTTTTTTACTTGTGTGCATTCTGTGTTGAAACAACATCACTGTATAATAAAATAAATGATGGGAAAAGATTCGGCCTTTCTTTTTGATTAATGGTTTAGTAAATTCGCATTAGTTGACTCGACTATAAATTTCTTAATTTGTCATTTTGATCTTGACACTAAACACGCTCCTAAGTGATATTGTTATGATATTATTATTAGGTTCCAGTGATTTTAGTTCTAACATTTTTGTGTTGTAAAAACTATATATGCAACTCAGTGCATTTTTCCTTCTGCAACCATTTAAAATTGTTCACAATATTTATACATATAATATATATATCATTTTCGAGCCTATCGTAAATAAATCGCTTTTTATTGTGGTTTTCGCTTGTGGGTACAATCTAAAGATAATTGAATGTCAGATATTTGATGAGATTTTTTTCTTCAGCTCCCTCTCCAGAGTATACGATCGTGATACAATTATAAAGGCTTAAAAGATTTTGTAGGTAACACGTGAACAAAACATAAGAATTGAAATTCATCTCTTACAATCGCTATTCGCTACTGAGAACACAATTTAATAAAAAAAATCACTACATAACTATATACGTATAAATATTTTGTTATAATACATATAAATATACAATACAATCAATATATAATGTAAAATGTAAATTAATTTAGACTAAATACTAATGGCGATTCTAATTTAACGTCCTCCCCATTGTGTAAACTTTTTTGGCCAAATATCTGCCCAATTCGAGCAGAAGTTTCACGTTTTTGATGACGTTCTGCTACTGCATCTAAAAGTTTTTTATATTTTTTAGACTGTCTAGTGGAAACTTGTCGTTTTTTTACATTTGCTGCACTTGCCACATTATTATTATTATTTTCAAGTGCTTGGTTCGGTTTCATTTCACCTTCTATTAAACTGTTCACATCAAAATTTGGACGAAATATTTGATCTTTACCCAAACCGACGCTCTGTAATTGTTCATTAATTAATTTTTCATTTGAATTATCATTCGTTTGCAAATCACCATTATTTTTAACATTTAATTTATTTGTTAACATTTCCAAATGATTATCAATATATTTTTTCACAGATTTGGCCTTTTGTTGGCAGTTTTGCGACATGCTATTATACTTTTCTACTAAACCATTCAATGCGGCTACTTTTGATTTTAAACTATCATATGAATTGTCACACTTTTCTGTATTTGTGTCTTTATTTTCATGGTCGCTCATAGAATTCTTATGGAAGAGCATGTCATTTTGATGGTTATCATATTCGGCATTTTCATCTATATCGCTTTCAGTTGTAAACGTGTTAGTTTGTACGTTTAGAATGTTTTCTAAATACTTATGTGTGGCATCGGCTAACAACAAACAGGCTGATGATGACGATTGCAAAAATGTGTTAATTAATTTTGATATTGAATTCATTAAACTGCATGTGTTCAAATTGTTTGTTTTTCCTTCAAAGTCCTATGAAAATACAAAAAAATGTAAACATACCATTTATAGATTATTTTATTTAAAATTACTATTTCTGAATGAGGAGTTTTATGTAAGCCGTTGTAAAATTTCTTATATTTTTCTGTATTTTGGGCAATTGATAAGACATGCTGAACAATTTGATCTGGTAATTTACCATTAAGTAACAGTTCTACTTTCATATTATTTGATTCGCTGGTACAAGTCTAAAAACAATATGTTGTCTCATTAAAAAATATTATGCAAATTGTGTTATTACCATTATATCAGTTATATCCAATGTTGTTGGCGTTGTTTGAATTGATGATGTGCAAGTTTGATCATTTTCAGCATCGTTTTTTCTTATCTTTCGCACCATTTCGTTTGGAATTGAAACGGAATTACGTAAAACATTTTTTTCAGTGGATTTTACACCTTCCAAATTTGACACAAATTTCGACAAAGGAGCCAACACTTGATCTAGATCTTGATCAACATCAAGTGATCGTTTTCCTAACTTCTCTCTAACGGCTGTGGCATTTTTCAAAATTCTTTTCTTACTAATTCTTCCATGTTTTCCAAAATGCGCCAAACCATTCGTATTTTTATTATAAAAGCCACGTTTATCATCATCATCGTCATCATCATAAACACTATTGTCAGTCGTTGTTGGTGGTGGATTTGCAAATTCATTGCTGGTCTTCTTCACTTTATTAAATTTCTTGCTCTTTTCCTTGGAGGTAAATGAATCCTCTTCATCATTGTAATCGCCTTCTGCTGCTTGTGATTTTACACGAACTGTTGTTTCGGACACAGTCTGAGCTGTCTCTTCAAATCGATCATAATTTTTGTCTTCGTAAACGTATTCATCATCATTATTCTCCAAAGCGTTATAAAATTGTTTGAATTCTTTTAAACTGCGCGTTTTAAAATGTTTTGATAGGTAATTTTTGTTTGTGTCGCAAGTATTTTGATCTTTATTGTTAAACAATTGTCCAACTAAAAGTTCTCCTTGCAGGTCAGATTTTTGATCCACACTAACTGGAGACTCTTCTGCTGGAGCTTCTGTTAGTTCAAAATCAAATTGATCTTCTTTTTCGTTTGCTTCATTCAATTTAAAATGTGAATCTTTTGAAGAACCCAAGTTGATTTTATCCGAATATTTACCATTTCTATCAGACCCAAATGATTTTAAATAGGTTCTTTCATCATTTCGTTTTTCTTTTTTATTTTTATAAAACTTATGATGGAAATCGACGTTTTTCTTTTGTAATTTCTCTGATTTTATTTTATTGGAATTTGATCTGGAAAATTCATCATTATCGTCATCAATGAAGTTATTGTGACGATATGAATACAAGTTGTCGTTTGAATAATCTCTTAATATATCACTGTCATAATTTGCAGCTTTATCGACATCTCTACGTAATTTTGCCCTCCCATAAGATAAATTATTATCATTGTCGATGGCAATAGCTTTAACCTCTTCAAAACCATTTTTGTATTTTTGGTTGAAATTATCCTTTAAATTTCTATGTAATTTACAATTTTTATATAGCTTTGTCAGATATTTGTGTGGATAAGAATCATTTTCCAATATGTTCAAATTATTAGAAGAAACCGAATTATCAGGATTAATTTGTTGATTTTCATTTGAAATTACTTTTAGCTCAGGTTCTTTAATTTTGTTAAAACTATTTTGTTCCATTTCCTTTTCATTTTCACTTTTGGGAAGCAATTTGAATTTTTCATTAGAAATTTCTAATTTATTAGTGTTAGAATTGTCTTCGTCGTTATTTTCTGAACCATTACTTATATCAAAATTTTGTGACATTTCATTTGTTGATGGACTTAAATTCAAAATGATTGATTTAGGTTGATTAGAATCGTCTTGAATTTCTTTAACAAGTTTGCCATTTTCTTTAATTTCAATTTCAACATTTCTTTTGTTCAAATTTATATCCTTATCAGATTTAGAAATATCTTGAGATCCTCTGACCATTCTGTTAGGATATTTTTCGTCTGTTAGTTTGATCTGCCCCTTACTACTTTCAGGTACAACATTTATTTCTCTTCTTAATTGGCGTCGACGTCTTGCATTTGAATTTATTTTATCCGTTTTGTACATGTAAGGGTAAATATCGTTGATTGGGTTGTTATCGTATATCCTTAAACTATTTTTACGATTATCCTATAAATAAAATTCAAAATAACATTATAAAATTTTAATAAATTCATATTTACAAATTGCTCTGAAGATTTTCGTTGACGACGAGCTTTATTTGTTATATATCTAATACATTGAAAATCATTTCGATGATTATGCACATCCAATAAGAAATCATTCAGCTCTTTGGGAAGTGACGGGTCTGGTCGAAACACCTAAAAAAAACCGAAATATTTAGCTTCATTAAAAAATAATGTAATTTACAATGTATTTTAGTCCCTGATGGTGTTGATAAAACATTAAAAAGATAATAATTTTACAAAATAACCCTTTACCTAATATTTTAATTCGATATTCAAATAAGAAGTCGAAAAACCTAATGCACCCGACTGTATTTATGCTAAGTGCATTTCAAGTTATTACAAACTGATAAAAGTTACATAATTCCCAAAACACACTATATTTATTATATAAACATCTTAGTAAAGAAGACGGAAAGGGGGGCTGAAATTTACAAGGGAAAGGTATCTTATTAAGAAAAAGGTACATGTTGTGTGTTTGTGTGTGCTTGGCTTTGACGGGAACGTGATTTTTTTTCTGTATGCTATGGATTCAGTCTTGTTTATTTGGCCGAGTTGTTTCTTTCTAGCGCGCGTATAATCTTATCAATTATTAAACAGGCAAGTCTTAAGTAAAACAATAATTTAGCTGTTGGTAATAGGAAAATAAAAAGCTACACAACACCACCACCAACACTATTACTGTATTTTCCAGCCACCTCCGACACAATAACCAACCACCCCTTCTTTTTTACTTTCCAGTCGCCACCCCTGAACACTTTATGGACCATATTTAAACGGGCAGATATTAGAATTAATATTCCGCATTTTTAGCAACAGATGTTTCTCGCCTGTTTATTTTTACATAAACATACAATTTCTTATAATACTATGGATGTTCTTTCCTTGTTGTTTTTTTTTCCGTTTTTCTCATTTTTGTTTTATTAAATTAGTGGTCAATACTGTAAATTTTGTTGGTTAGATTGTTTAATTAAATTTCTCGAGTAATATCGATAAATTAGATATTATTTGCATTTGAATTTAAATCAAGCAGTGTAAGTAACTTATATAAGTATATAAAGAAGTAAGTTTTCATTTGTGAATAAGTATAAAAGGAATAGCGTTATATAAAAATTAGGTATTCTGCTTATAACGCAAAATACGCTTTATGCGATAGATAGAACACTTTAATTTCCGACTTGGAAAACTGATTCTTCGCATTAACTCATTGTTTAAATTGATTTAACAATAAATGTAGCCCTCAAGATTTGCTTCTCAAATAATATGATATTTTTATTAAGTTTTCTGTATAATGTATACCGTGGAATAGAAAATATTTCAACTGAATTATATTGACGCATTTTGACTGTTTGAAATTTAGATGATTGTATTGATAATGAAACCAAAATTTAATTATATAATGAACAATAGAAACCACCCTACCCTAGACCTAGGATATAGCTTAGAAGCTTAGATAAACCGATAGTAAGACGTTATTATGGTCTAGTGAAGTCTAGTATAGTCTTAAAGACCATAGATTAGTTCGTCCGGCAATGAATAAAGGCTGGCGAAGACTTTGCAGTCCTTTGCACCTACTTTAGAAAAAAACGGCAAAAGACTTCAAACCAAAGACTAAACTAAAAAAAGCACTAATTTTTTTTACAAAAACCAAAAATTCCAATATTTATTTCAATTATGCAACTATAGTATATCTTGTTAAAGTTTACGAGTAAATACTTTCTTTAGGTAATTTTTATACAATTGATCAGTAAATTAAAATATATTAAGAGTACCTGATTAGGTTCTGCGTCGCTTGAACAAATCTTGATAATAAGTGAAATGATTATTGCTTCTTTAAACAGGAACAAAATATCCATAAACCTACAACAGTAAATAGCAATAACTATGATGTGGTCACAGCTTAACAATTACAAAACTATATATGTACTCGTATGTATATTTATAAATAATACGCAGTATAATTTTTTTCTGTATTGAAGAATATTTTCTTTTGAAATCAAATATATAAAGTGTAATACAACTGCGTTTGTGGCATTAATTTTTAATCACTCCCCCAGTATTTCTCTTGTATTGTGGCACAACAGTACGTCTTTAATCTGCATTCAATAGCCAAAGGCAGAATTAATATAAAATAGTTCATTTTTATTTTTCTTTTATCATAGTCATTCTATATTTCGTCATCTTTATACATTTTTAATAATTTATAGAGCAAAGAAAGAGTATTATAAAAGACGAACAATCCTTTAATAATAATAATCACAGAAATATCTACAGATAAACAGATATATGTATATAGATTAGAGAAACAGTATATTATATACTATATGCAAACACATAAGAAAACCAATAAAAGACAATATTACTCAAAACAGTCGTCACCAAAAACTGCTTTTATGTTTAAATTGTTACTTTTTTAAAATTAAGATATTTTCCTTTATAAGAAAAACAATCAGTGCGAAAATAACGTTGCGTTCAACAAAATTTTCTCACCATCATTATGTTCCAGCTAAGCTGTATAAAGTATAAAGCTTTGTAGAATCAAAATATGGGGTAGATATAGGTGTTTAAAGTCTTGTTGGCAAATGTACTCGTGTGTAAATCATTTATATTGTAGTGTTCTGTCGTCGGTGTATAATCTTCGATTAGTTAGATGTACCACGAAGCGTAATCCACACAAAACCTTCTTATTATACACAAGGAAGTATATGTTTAAGCGTTTGCTTGCATGCCTATTTGACTTAATATTCCTTACAAATATACATATATTCTCAAAATATATACTTATTTAATTCTACTTAATATTGTATTTCAATATAATGCGTTTATATTTACTTAAACAACGTTCTTATTTGGTTTTGAACAAAAATTTCTTAGAAGATTATCTCACGAATACATGCAGACATAAATATATATTACGAATTTAAGGTATGGGGGTGAGACATATCGTTTTAAATGCATCGAAATTCATTCTAAAACACCATACGATTCACTACATTCTTACATTATTAAATCCTCGATTAAATCTGAATATGTATACGTATGGTGGATGGTTTAAAATGTGTTCTGGAGGCGGCAAAACATTTACGTAGGTGTGCCATTTTAGAGTCTACTAGTGGGGGATGACTTTCAGTCCTTGTTGCATATTGCACACCACCAAAGCACATATCAAGTACGAGGGAGTGAATATGTGCAGTATTTCATTTTTTTTTTGTTCTTCTTCGAATGAATAATAATAGTTGTCTCTGCAAAATAATTAAAGCATGCTGGAGGACTGCTAGTAAACTGTCATCTCTGACAAGGAGAATTCAGATTCACAGTTGCTGGTGCTCTCTCTGATGAGCACCACCATTGTTTTATGATGCCTTTCGTCCACTCTGACAGATGTCTTACCAAAAGCTAAGCACAGCACTATTAAATCTGCTGGAAAGTATTTTAAGAAACTTTTTCTCGTATGGATTCCAAATGACGATTCAAAGGAGTAAATAAAGAAAAACTGAATATTCATCAGGAGTTTTTTTTAATTGGTGTGCTCCCATTTTTTATAATTATTGAAATCTAAAGTAAAGAGTTATATTTTACGGTATACATGATGCACTTCACATAAAAGCGTCTAATTTACAAAAACTCGACCACAATTCATTATTATTATAAAAAAATAATTAAGAGAGAACAATAAACGTGAATACGATATGCATAACAAAAGAAGGGACTCTTCTGTATATATATATGTAGGTATTAGAAAGCATATACAAATTAAAAAAAGATGAATTGCACTCTGTTAAATGTATGATAGGGGTGGTGGTTGATTTTATGAATAACACAAATTAAAATCATTTATTTTAATAAATGAGCAAAAAATTAAACAAATTATATTAAAATCTACTTACAAAGAACAAACTGTCTTCAGGACACAAAAATACGTCAAAAATATATTTGAAACATGTCAATTTCGTGAAGTTTGTTCGTAATTCAGTAAGATATGGTTTAAAGATATCGTAATAATATTTGGTGGCCTTTTGTATACAGTATATTTCGTCATGTAAGTACAAATAATAAAATTGTAACTTGTGTGTAATATGGCAATTTGTACAAGGAAACGTAAATTTATTTATTAGTGTCCGTACTACGCTATTGGATGGATGTTTTTTATTTTTACAGGGTAGGTCATAAGTTTTATACAGCCAATAATAAAACAAGAACTATTTCGTTAGTCAAAGGCCATATATGTTATAAAATATCCAATAAAGACAAAAAACAGGTGAATTAAATTGTAGGTATATAAATACTATACATTTATTATGTTATAGGGAAAAAGTCCCCCATCGGTTATTTGAACTTGCAACATTCTTATAAGGATCCAAATCCATCATTATCCATCGTTGTGATGGTTATACGCACATCTGTCTTGAAAAACGACTTTCCAAATTCCATAAAGAAAATTTCTGAATGAACTAAATAAGAAAACGGTTATTGTTATTTATTCGGATAATAAATATCAATGACGCGGGATCGTGTATATTGCGCGCGGTCCCGATCCACTGGGAAGCACCGGGATGACATCAAGGGTGCCATTTATCATTTGGCTGCTCAACTATACGATAACACCTGTGTCCTTTTCTGTACTGGGCCCTGTGTATCCGCAGCACCACCGCCCCCCAAAAAACGCATACACACGCATACCAGCACCCTTCTGCCCCCACCACACCCAAATCACTGTTCTTTTACGTCAAGTTTGTGCCATGCTCACCCAATTAAACTTTAGATTGACAAATTTATTTTTGTTTACATCCCCTGATTGTTATTCATTGCTTAGATTGATTATCGAACCATTTTCTTACGGTTTTTCTTTATAAAACTAAAAAGCCACATTGAAAATGTGTCGTTTTCAATTAAGTGTTCGGAAATGAGATTTATAATTTTTTTTTTTTGAAATATGGCCTCTTCATGTAAAGAAATTATACAATTTTACAATTTTGGGTATTTTGTGTTGTGTATTGTAACCACAATACAGAATCTTTTACCTTACAAATTTAATATCCGTAATTAAATTTTAATAATCTAACATTATTAATGGAAAATGGAAAATGGTCTGAGAAATGGGAACACAATTCCCGCTGGCTTGATGTATTATAAGAGGGTGTCTAAATGAATGACTTTAAGACTGATTAAATAAGTGAAATGAAAGTAAGTGTGTATGTGTTTGTGAGTATATACATATATATGTATGTTCATTATTGTTATTACGACTGCATTTGGGCAGGTGCATAAAATATACTTTCTAACATTCTGGAAACAATTGGGGTACATAAATTGATCTAAATTAAGCGATATTTAATTACATCACCCTCTCTCTTAATTCACTATGTAGTATTATAATATATACCTACTTGGTATAAATATACAGTTCTATTTCAAAATTACAATGTGTATTTGTGCCATTTGCACACAATCCAAATATAAATTTTATAAATTTATGTATGGAATGTACCTAATATTGAATATTGTTGATTTTTGATTAAGACATTTGAGTTCTAGCTTTTAATTAATTTCCTAGCAAATAAATAAACAGACACTTAACTGTAGATATGTAAACTTAGTATACGTATACAGGATGTTTCCTAATATGTGGACAAAAATGAAGTGGGTACGTGATTCTACGGTTAATTCTAATTGATCTAATTCCCTATATTTTTGCCCACATAGTGTGAAACACCCGATATAATTACAAGTTTTATTTATATGTATACAAAAACTTTCTTTCAAATCTAACCTACATTTCGTCAATTATAAAAGGTTTCCTTTGATTTTCTCGAACAATATTTTTCTGCTGAACAAAGAAGGAAATTCAATTACCAAATAATACATATATGTAGTTTGATATACTGTATATTCGTGTATACAGTCTAAAGAGAAAAATAGAATAAGTTGTATGCTGGTGGGCAGTTAGATGTCCAGAAGTTTTGAATATTTAACGTTATAACGTAGCCCTGTCCTCGGCCAGGTCCTGTTATTACCTCCTGTGGGAACCACTTCTGTTTCTGGATATTTCAAGCAATTTGTTCCTATGTATATAGTTTTTTTTTGTTTATTTGTACTATTGGGGTTGCAGGGCCAATGAAAACTTCAATTGAAACAACATTGACGAAGAAGTAAATTTAATTGAAATTAATTTGTGTTAATGTATAAAAAAGGAAAAACGTTTACATTATTTTATTCTGGAGTACGACGTATTCACATTCAATTGATTAGTGTTTGTGGAACACAGTTTCACATATAGACGAATGATATCCAATTTGTGTTATGAGTGGCGGCGGGTAGTTGGTATGAGTGGATGTATTAGGTCGTATATGTATGTACATATGTAGTTGGTATCTACAGAAAATACACGGCGAAGGTAGTTTACGTCCAGGCCTAGCTCAGGGTTAGGGACTTTACTACGCTACAGGTACTAAAATATTGATGCCGTATGTTATATATGCAACATCGGTATGGGATATAAAACTCCTTGCTATTGGCCATATCTTAGCATTAAGCCGCATAGCATGGCACGCGCTACATCCACCGGGAAAAACAATTTCTGCTTTTCCAAAAAACCACCAGCCAACGACTTTAAACTTACTTCTCGCTATACACTGTTTTCCCAATATTATATTCGCATACAAAAATTTTTCACAACATTCCAACCATTATTTCATTACTCCACATTGGAAGGAAAATGGTTTTATTTTAACGCAAGATACAAATTTTTTTGTTATTGTTAGTTAAAAAGTAGTTTCGGGGCAAAGGAAAAAACATGACATATTTACGAGAAGATGCCTGATCTCGCGTAAATTCAATCAGATAACAAAATCCTTTCAAAACAATAAAACTGCACTAGGGACCAACACACTAGGATAAGCGAATAGAAGAACTTAGACTGGTTGTATATAGGAGGAAGGTGTCAGTATTTACGATTGGGACATATCGAAATACCGTAGTTAGATCCCAGTCAAGACATGTATGACTCGGTTTTATTACACTCATTCTATAGCAAAAGAAACACCACATTTTAGATACTTATACATTGGATCCACCACTGAGTGATGACACGAATAGCATTTTTGTGACTCTTAAATGCCAAACAACGCAAATGTTGTATATATGTACGTTATAACACTTTTTTATTTCGTATGTTTTGAGCTATTTCAATTTTATTTTCGATTCTCTCATTTTCGCAATTTAATTGTTATCTCCAGATAGGAGCTTTAAAAAAGTAGAAGTATAAAAGTTTAAGAAATGTTGCACTCTTGTTACTTGTTTGTTTTGTTTTACTATATAGATATAAAAACTAATTAAAACAATTGACTTGTTTAAATAATTGTCTCTATTTCGGTGTTACGCTATCGTTAGATTGTTATTTTTTCTTGTTTTTGGATTTCAGTGTATCAATGTATATTTTATATTAATTGTTATAGACGCGTGTAATGTTTGTTGCCTGAAGCGCTCAATCAGCTAGTGAAAGAGTTTCAAACTCGTGCTGGAATGAAGCCCTTTCTGTTAAATGCTACTTTATTAAATATTCTTAAATGTTACAGAAATTAAACATACAAAATAAAAAATTACTAGATATTTGCTTAAAACAAGGATGTTAGGCATAAACCGGTTCATTTTGTAAAAAAAAATATTTATTTAAAATTGCGAAAAAATTGTTACAAATAATAGTGATTTGATGTTTTGTTTGCCAACCAATAAAAGTCAGTGTATTATAAAAAGAAGTCCAATTATAGAGCGAGTGCGGTGGATGGTTTTGGGCTTGGTGGTGCGAGAATGTGTTGGGCCTTGGCTGTAGTCTGTAGTTCATTTAGAAGTAAACAATGAAAGTCCTTCGCTTCGAGTGACTCCAATGATATTTCTGCAACTGAGCGGTCACACAGTAAAAGACCTATTTGCTTGATTTTAATTTAGAAAATGATATAGCCATAGTACAAACAAAACAGTGAAAAACAGCCCCAGCGTTTTGATCATTAACAAAGAAACACATTTTTTTTTTCATTTTTTGTTTTTATTTCATATCTAGATAATCAGACGTTGTGTACACACAACAAAATATTTTGTTATTTTAATATATAACAAAGTACTTGTTGAAAATAGAACAAAATTAATGACGTTTACAAATGTTGGGGGTGAAAAAAAAAAAACACGAAATGGTAGATATTCTGTGTTGAAAATAAGTTCAACATTGTGGTTTTGTAATTATTCTTGACTTTCAGCTAGTTAATAAAATTCACGTTTTAAAATTTGGTGTGGAAAAATTGATTACCATCAATTTCAGTATAGAAAAAAAAATAGCATTGGAAACGAAAGCCCCTTCAGATGTGTTTACGAGTTGGAGAATAGATAAAATAAGAAAGAAACAAGGTACAAATATATGTATGTACACGAAACTAAGTTTACCCTGGAGGCTTTAATCGGTCTCATTTTTAACACACAGAATCGCTATTCCACACAACTCTGCCCTTTTATCCTTCTTATAAACTGCGATACACTCTGCACTATACTTCTTATATTGTACATTGCACACACCATTTCATTTTCGAAATATACTTACATATGAACGTTAGCATATGTATTTCCTGTTTATTTCAATCTTTTCGACACTGTATCGGAATAAATCTAAAGTATTAGACATTTCAATTTAAAAATGATCATTAAATCCGTAAATACACATTTTTCAGACCAGTATCAGATCTAATAAAAAAAATTAACAACAATAATTTTCCATCACTTTTTATACATGCGGTTTTAATGGGTTCGTATGAGTGCACGAAGCTTTCCCATTGGGAAATCAGTGCTTATATAAATACGAGGAAAATGTGTAAAGTGCATTGAGAGTTAATTGTCGACATCTCCTTGCCTTATCTATATTACATAGTGAAGAAATGAAGTGATCATAAAGTACAATTCGACGAGGACATCTGCGATATCAACAAACATTTTTATTGCGCACACAACCAGCTAGCAGGTCGACACTCTTCTATACCGATAAATAATTTTTCTTGCTCTGCTGGTAGCGCTACCAGCCATAAAACTTATTACACAGTAGCTATAAAAGTAATTAAGAGAAAATGTACATAAAAAAATTTATTATATACACTTGTAAACATGAGCATGAACCCACTTATATATATATATACCTACGACTTGTATTATAGAGAAGAGAAAAAAATATAATGAATGTTGTATATTTGTTGAAGGGTGGCCAAAGAATTATTATACCAAGACACGGTATTGTCAAATTGTTTTTTTATTATGTAATACAGTTTTGTTTCGGCGGATTGTGCAGAACACAAGCGGTTTAAGAAATAAAAAAAATCATAACAATATACTATAGTAAATGCAACATTATACAAATTGTATTCGTTTTTAACATATAAACTACATATTGAAAATCTTCTCATGTTTCAACTGCCAACATTTTTAACATTTATATTTTCAATTTTCTTGTATATATGAAACTAACGTTATTCGGTTAGGTAAGCATAAGAATCTATTTTACGCTAAAAGGTTATGCCTATCTATTCGATGACAATTGCAGACTACGTCTATACCTATTTAAGTTCTTTTTTTTCGGTATTGTAATGTAGTTTCCAGTAAAGTATTTTCAGTAAACAGAAATATAACATTTTGGGTATAATATACTGAAAATGATAACTTGTTCAAAAAGGACGGCTGTACTATATACTGAGTGGTGGTGGTGTATATTTTTTTTTCAGGATATTTTCAGGGCAATCGTGCGCGACCGCCGTGTCAAACACACCACTTACTGCTGCATACGCAAACGGTGCATTAGTAAAATGTACCAAATACGTGATGGGCATACACAAATATTCGATTTCCATGATGACGATGACGCGTTCTCATCGCTTTTCCACTTGCTTATATTGAAAATAATGTACACATCAAGGAATTTTATTTATTATTTGTTTAGCAAAGTATATAATTTCAAATTTAAATATATGGAAATTACTCCTATTATACGAGTAATACAGAATTTTTAAAACGTTAATAGAAAATGGATTTTAATAAAATATAAAATGACTTTGTACATCCACCCAAATTCACATTGAATATAAATAAAACCGTTACCAAACTTAAAACATATTAGAATGATCGTACAAACACTTTAATGGGCAATTTCTTTTTATATGATTGTTATAATATGTAATGGTGTATTAATAATGAATAAATTACATGCCGAGGTATTACTGTATTACTGTATACATATAGGTGAACTTCCTCTCTCTCTTTCTCTGTTACTCTCATCTGATATCTACGATAATAGTCACAAAATAATAAAATATTAATGTACTATTTCTAAATGTTAGTGTGTAAGTATATGTGTGTGTGGATCTCCAGCTTGGAAAGATGTATACATACAGTGTATTTGATTACAATAAGTGGCGTTAGAAGTTATGGCAGGCTACAGGTACATAATGTATGATGGGACCATAATCCGTACATACAGTTCTCTTGGGGGTAGTAAATTATAATACTCTGGCATGGTGAGGGTAGGTGGTGGCGGTGGGCGAAGGCGGAAGCAGGAAACGATGCCGTGCTGTACATTCACTACATATTTTTAGAAAGAGAGAAGCTATACATACATATATACATATATATGTATATACCGCTATATCAATTTACTATCGACATTTCCAGATGGACAAAACGGCGCACATATTCATGTGGGAAAAAGTCTCTTAAAAATGAAAATGGATATATCGCGTATATTACATGTACACACAAATATTTTTTATTAAATATATGAATTTAATTATTCTGTAAAAAGACTGTATACCTGGATGGTGAATTTTTGGCTTTTGCCTGATTTACATACCTATTCCAATACAATATGTCTTAAATAAATATTCCTTGCCAAGAAAGGTACTAGTTGGATATGTGTTTGTTTGGAACCGTTATTTCGTTTCCTTTCTACCCCCTTATACCACCACCGAGTGCATTATTTATGATAAGATGGTCGAACCGACAATGTGTTCGCCTTTCGGTTATATACCAAGGGCGGCCCGTGTGTCGCATGACACTCGTATAAAACAATTTGCAACGCTCATTTTTATCAATAATACAGCCATCCCCTTGTTTAATGCAACGACTGACTTGGTATTTCTTTTTCCACAACAACAACACAACTGGAACTTTTACAGGATGGATTTCTTGGGCCATACACATATAGGATACAAATGCTGTCTGCATTTCAACTAAGTTATAAATTTATTTACACAACGTAAATATGAGTTTTGCATTATACAAAGACAGATGAGTCCGACTGTCGACCTAGAAAAATGGATCTTCATACTTTTTATACGTAAATGTACCCATATATCTATATCATTTTTAGAAATTTAAGAAATTAATACAGAACATATACATATTCATATTAAGAAAAAGAAGGAGTTTTATGAATTTTAACAAATTTTTGACCTTGTTTTTGACTTTAGCTTTAATCACATTATAACTTTATCCATTAGGTATAATTTACTGAATTTTGGAAAAACAAGCAGAAAACTCACAGAATTTTGAGAAAAACATCTTTGAAAAATATGTTTTATATCAAAGTTTATAGTTTACGCTGTTTAATTAAACAAAAAAGTTTACTTCTACAGAATACCAGTAATTACTAATTACACATCTTCTACTTTACTTTGTTTATTATGTTTACTTTGTTCTTTATGGAACAAGACCCGTTTTTCTCATGCCCAGAAATTTAGGCGGGAAATTTCATTTAAATTGTAAAACATGTAAAAAAGTTATGGTTTAGATTAGAATACCAATTTTTTTAATATCACTTAAAAGAACCACACAGATTAACTTGTTAATTAAAATGTCTGAATAATAAACAAAATAACGTTGAAAGTGGACGGGGCAAATTAAAAGTAACTAGAAAGTTAGTGATGTTTCACAAAATAAGTAGAACCGAATTTTAGTAAATATTAACCTAAGGTCTATTTATTTAGGGAAGAAAAAAGTGATGATTAGTCAGCTACTTGATATAATTTTTTAAATTTTTTGATGAAAATCAAGGTTTCTGAAGGTTGAGCTTTTTGGCAAATGTAAACAATTATTTGATTATTTTGAAAAATGACACAATTCAAGATGGATGATTTTTCTTCCCTATCTGAATGTGAATAGTACAAAAGTTAGATTTTTTTTATTTAGAACTATTTGTTAAAAATTTTCTCACCTAATTTGAAATAAAATGTATTTACTACTGTAAATTTACTAAAAAAACTTGTTAAATGATGTCAATTTTACCGGCACCAAGAAAAAATATAATCAAATCGTTGTAAAATGTAAAATATCAATTAGCAATATTGAATCAAATGCAAGATTGATAAATTAACTCGCTTTATTGATTTTCACTGCTTTTTTTTTATGAACAAACATTAATAACGATCTGTATAAAATTTCACTTTAGAGATTTTTTAATTTCCACAGATAATTTAGAGGTAAGCTGAGATGTATGGGCCACTTGGCTGATTGCTGCTTAGAACGCTTCCGTGCTAGCCAGATTATTAATGGCTCACTTTCAGAATATGTATTCCACTCTCTCTCTTCTATACATAGATACATATAACACACACACATAGATACATATATATATATATATATATTTCTGTAACATAAACGTAAATTGTATTGCACCTATTTCTCTTACATTTTTTAAATACTTTAATTTAATTAAAATAACATGAAATACTTTATATAGGTATCTACATATATTTATATGGTTCTAATAATTTCTATTTTACACTGTATTATAATGTAAATGGAAACAAATGGTCAAACATAGAATTCCTCGGTATCCCGCTTGTGCTATTTTAGAGAACTTATTTTCAGGCCTCTAAGTTATCATTTATTATGTAAATATATTTAGAACATACTAAACACCAGTTAGTTTTAGTTGAATTTCGAGGGGTGAAACTGGAAAAGGGACAACCATTGAATTGTAGTCTAATTTAAAAGGCTTCTCCTACATGTTGTATATATAGGAAGTTTAAGAGAATGCTCATACTACATCTTGTAAAACAATAATACTGGAGTGTAGATGGGTGCAAAACTTATTTTGAAAGTTAACTGATTGCTTTGGTTTTCACTAAATAATGTCTTTAATGACGAGCGCAATATACATAGTAACAAATTGTAGGCTGCTTTGGTATTGTATTGGTGGTGTATCGTTAAATACATAAACATATAACACACACACACACATACACGCAAATACTGAAAATTGTGTTGAAAAGTTTTCCGAAATATTCATGCTTTAGTTAAGCAGTGAAATTTAATTAAGTTTGTTGGGGAAATGGATAAAGTGTAGGCGGAATTTTATGGAAATTTCATCACTTGTAACTCTCGAGCAAAATTTTTTACTAATTTTTTGAAAATCTATAACAACTCTATTAACGTACGTGTGCCTTATAAATTATGTTATTGTTATGGGTTTTTTCTTATAGATTGGTAAATATTATTGTAAACTATTAATGAATGAATTATTTATTGAATTTCAATAAATCATTTTGTAGTATAATAACGTATTGTCCATCTACTAAGAGTTTGTATGGTGCTGAAAGGGAGAGGTACTATCCGTTACTATCAAATTTCCCCTCTACTACAAATAGAATTTCTATAAAAGTGTCACGTGGTATCAATTCACGTTCTTTTGGTTCTTTTGCCCAACATTCTCTTAGTAGATGCGCTAGAGATCAGAACTCACCAATCTCATAATTATGTGTATACTCTTGTTGCTTAACTAATTCTTAATGTCTGAAAACATGCATTTACAGTTTGCAACAAATTTTCTATATTTATTAACTATTAGCTCATACTTGTGTTCATTTTCTATTAACACATAATGAATGAAAATTACTTGATTAAATTAGTAAAGCGCGAAAATTTAGAGAAGCTGATTATATACACAATAGAAGCTAACATAGTGAAAATGTGTCGTCATATATTGCATTATTACTATGTCTTAAATATGACAAAATGTTATAGTTAATGTTCATAACTTGAGTTAGTTATGTTTAGAATAAAGTTTTCTATATACATACATATTATGTAATGACAGTGTTTTAGTTGTGCACCGTATGTACAAACTTTATTGAACTCAAATACTTAAACAAAGTACAATTTCGAAATAAGGCACCAAAACTATTATAGCAATCTTACGGGGCAAAAGGCAGTCAACCGTCGTCGTCGTCTTAAGTCTTTCATTTTCATTCCTATTTCTCCTCTCGTCATCACAAACATAATATACATATACATTTAACTTCTCTTAAAGGCGATAAAGTTACACGCTAGGGTCTCCGTATTAATTAAATCTGTTTTATTAATTTATAGCAAGCTGGTGCTAATTTTCAACTCATAAACATTTTTATGGTGTTGATTGGTGTGGTGGTGGTGGTAGAACTGGGAAATATATACAACACGTTCAGGATTTACGGGGGTTAACAGACCGATCGCCTAGCAACGTTAATTGACGTCGTAATGTTAAATATGCGTTAACAAAGTAATTTACTTCACCTATATATTGCGACTCTATAACGCAATCCCTAATACATCATTATTATTCTATGACATATAAATGGGTATTTTGTCCAAAAAAATTTTACTCATTCACTGCTGGTCAATTTCAAGAAAAGTTCTACTTTCCTTTTTGCTATTGCGAAAAATTCACCAATTTATGTGAATTGTTGCAATTGTCCCAGAAGAAAAAAAACACATAAGGCAAATCTCATTGGTTTTAATTCACATATTTTCCGTATATAAAAAATTCTTGTCAGATTTTCTCCATTTGGCTACTATATTTGTTGGAATATGGTGAATACAGCATTTCACCGTTTTCTTTCAAATATATATATATATATAATACGTTGAAATTTGCTCCCTCTGAGTACAGTTTTACGCATCATTAGCGTTTGAATTTTTCAGATTTGTGAGTGAAAAAATTGAGAAACACTTTATCTTACTTTCGGTACAATGACTTTTAATATATGGCCTAGTTGCGTATATAATAAATATAATACATACTGTATATATGTATGTACATATATGTATCTGTGTGTTTATAAGTGAATCAACATGTATACGATGTTCATAATACAGAATTGTATAGAAACATAAATCGAAATATCAGAAGCAATATGTGCAACTGTAACAGACATGAACGGTATTATAGTCAATGTGTCCTGCCGTTTGCAAGTAACAAACTTGTTGACCATCAACAGATCTCAAACTCACAACCAATTACTCATATACGAGTACACTACTCAACTAACTATATACAACAATAGTGTACTCTATTGTTGGCATTATCTGTGTGTCTAACAAGGACAAATTGATTGCCAAATGTTTAATTTTTATGATAAGACAATCTTCTGTTACATTAAAGAGTTGTGTTGTATTAAGAAATAATTGGATATCTTTTGATTGGTATAATAAAGTGGTAAAACAAAATCGATCAATCACGTTTTCGGCCATTCATACCAATAACATTAAGTTTTTCTTATTACTGCGATCGTGTAGCAAGTTTTTGCTTTAATTCTAATTGGAGTCAAAAATCGTCATGTTTCTAAAATTCTAATCACATAACCTATCATAGGTACCTACAATGCTTCAACCTTCCTAAACAATTAAACATACCTACATTAAAAACTGCAGGGCCAGTAAAACGAGATAGAAAATGACGACATTTGTATATATTTAGTGTATAGGTACCACAGAGTGTATATGTTACCGGCCAAACCCGATTTCAGGACAAACTAGTTTTGCCTAGTTGTTAGATTAGCGTAGGTTAGGTTAGATTAGATTAGGTTTGGTTTGATTAAAAAGTGTGAGATTTGGCTTCGCGTAAGCGAAGCCAAGTCTCATCACAACAAACTGAATACAAACCTAATCTAATCTAAGACGATAGGAAAAACTAGTGTAGCCTACGCAAAACCAGTTTGTCCTGAAATCCTGCCGGTAACATGTAGTGTTTAGTGTACCTACTCGTATAATTACTGTTTAAGGTCCGGTCTATCCACCTCTTTTTAAATTTATACTGTCCGTAATGTAATTTCCATAGAAGCAATTGTCTTAACAAACCTATCCAAGGAAACTACAAGCAGGATAAACTTACAAGAAGGTGGAAAAACCGGGGCTTAGTGTTTTTTTATGTTTATCTCTAAATTGAGATTTGCGGCTTGCAAATCAAGTGTTTTCCAAATTATGTTTGTAACAAATTTTATCAAATTTGTTATTTATTTATTTATAATGCCGTAAATTTATACTGCAATATTCTAGAATCATAATATATTATATATTCATAATATTTAAAATCTTTCCTTTAAAATGATATCCACTAAAAATACCCTAAAGATGTACAAATGGCGAAGCCATTTTTTAGCCCGACTGAACGACTCACTTCATTAGTATACAATATTTTAGTTTAGGTTTGTGATTGAAATGCAAATTAGAACTTGGTCGAAAAAAAGTAATTAGAAAAATGTTGTATGAAAAATAATGACACAAATTCATGTAGCAAAATATGAATTCATTTCAATTTTCTATAAAATAATTTTAAAGGTTATATTGAATTTGTCGGTAATTATTTTTGCAATGTCATTTTCGTATAACAAAAACATGGTAATGGCAGACCTTTAATTATATTTCGCACAATTAACTTTTGTGTTAAGGGCTGCTTTTATGTTAATATAATATTGCTCTCTCATCATCGCGCCTCGCGTGTGCACAGACTCTTTTCTCTTCTTAAAATAATTATAATAATAAGTACACTGGAATTGTATTGTTAAATATTTCTAACTTATTTGCATATTCATTACCGTATCTTATAGGTGTAATACTTCATCAAAATGTCTGTATTATTTATAAAACAAAACGAAGAAGTGTAATTGAAATTTATTTCATTTTACCAACAATTGTGGTATATTAATGTTTTTATTGCTCTTATATAAAAACATATCCCGTATACTGGGTACTACCGTAACAAAATAACGCGTATTCTTGTGCTCTCATTTACACACCCCAAATGAATTGTTGTAAAATATAATGGAATAAAAATTAATGCAAAGAAAATTAATTTGCCTCAAGTTTTGGATGCATGTAAAACACGAACAGTTTTGATGCTATTTTAAATTCATTTTTAAATCAAGTTATTAATCATATAACAATCCTTAATTCTTCAATTTCCAGTATACTCCTAAATGGTAATTTGTTCATAACGCATTATACATATAATACAAATGAATTGATAACAGAACATGATGTACGTATACATTTTTTAAATAAGGGTTACTTGGTGGCCTATAAATAGGACATGATGGAGGAACATTATTTGTATTGTTATTTACAACCTTTTGGCATGTTAATAGTATCTCTTCGTAATATAAGGAGAATGGTAAAAGGAAAGTTTGTAAGCTGTATATTGAATATATTTGGTGTTTGTGTGAAGGAACACAGGAAGGTGTGCTATGGTAGAGATAGCGGTTACCGGAACCGAGGTAGAGCTGACGTTCTTGCTGTCGTTGACGTGTTTATTGTAGGGCTCCGATCAGATAGAGTGTTATGTGTTGTTCGTTGACACGTGCAGAATGGTCGACACATCTCTGTATTATAACTAACCTGTTACACTTTGCCAAAGGGCTACAAAATCTCATTTTTACCATTTAATATATATTCACTTTATCAGTTTTATTATTGTTATTTTGTTTTAAACTATGTAAATATATTATACTTAATACAGAAAACATTTGCGATAATGGAAATTTTTCTGTTTTCAACAAAAAGTTGAATAACAAAAACGTTCAACATTAAATGCCTGAAAAAAGATGTTTTTTAATTCTGGGGTGCGATTCTTGAATTAAGACCCAATCAAAAAATATGTTGTATTTATGTTTTTATAATGTTGGAAATATTTCATCGAAATGTCTAAAAAAAGTCTTATGTTCTGATTTGCCAATTTAATGACAGTGAATAATACTAAATTGAAAATTCGATTAGTCGAGAACCGATAATAGTTAGTGATATTTTTTAATTACACAATTTCCTTAAGGTACAAATACTTATGTATGTACTTACATGAAACAAAAAAAAATCGATGTCCTATATTCCTATGAGACTGCAGTACGTTGGATACAGTTTATTATTAAAAATAATCGAAAAATAGATTTCCTCTTGTTGCTTTCATGCTCACGCCTAATTTAATTTAGTTTTATGAGGATGGTGTGCGGTAATATCACGTTTAAGTATAGAACAGATCAGAAGCAAACAATGCAAAAGTGAAGATGGTTTGTGTATGTATATAGTAGGTATGTGGCATACCGCCTCATCCTCATCATCATCATCGACCCCGGAAAGATGGATCCAAATCACGCTCCGCATCGTCTTCACGTTATAATAATAATAATCGCTGGTAAAATGCTATACAACGATGATGATACTCCACAACCCGCATATATACACCATCCTGTACACTTTCTCTACAACACAACAACCCTGTCGCATTCTGATAACACATGCAATCACAATACATTCCCCTGGTTAAATGTGTTCCATAACTGTGATATTTTTCACTTTATGATTTATGTATGTTAACTCTCATAACATATTTTCGCAGGTAAACAGTTTTACTAAAGTGCTTTTGTACGTGTTCTATACAGAAAATAATACAATTTTATTTCGATGGTAGCAAATATTTTGATATGTAATGGTCATTGCATGGACGATGATGGATAATTTTTGGTGTTAAATTCAGATTTGTTGGGCAATGGTTTGGTGCTTACGATGGACAACTGCTATTACCGTTTACCAGCTAAAATATTGAATTGAAACATTAAGAAGATGGCGGAAATATAGGTATAAGACAAGAAGACGGCGGTCGAGTGGAAAAAACAAAAAGAAAAAGGATACGACAGGTGTCGGGGCGGACCTAGCTGATATCGAGTATTGGTCATGTCACAGCCAATGCCAGAAGGGGTGGTTTCTCCACGTGATGTCCAAATCCAGAACCGGTTTGGATATATTCAATTCGTAGATCCATATTTGTCTTAATAATATTGTTAATTTAACAAAAGACAAGTTGGATTATTAATAAGCGTTTACTTTTCTCTAAATGGTAACATAGAGAAGACAATGCCAAATATTCTATGTCTTCTAGTAACGTTAGAACATTCTAATAAAGAAGAGTTTAACATGAAAATATTGGAACGTATTAAAGAAAAGCTTCATTATGAGTCATTAATTAATAAAAAAGATATGGCCATTTGAAGATTTAGTTAAGATTCTCGAACAGAAAAAAGTGTCGTTTTTTAGAGGGGTTGGCTAAATAATGTACCATAAGTCTTTTCTGGAAATGGATTTTTTAAATGTGTTAAATGGATTATGAAGCCCTAGCAAGCGTTTATAATATAATCACTTATATTATCACCAAGAAATCATACTTAATTAATACTCCTATAATTTTAATCAAGGTTAAAAAATTGAACTTTTTTTGAAATTTTGAAAAAATTACTAAATTTTAAATTGCAAATTTATCAAAAACTACAACTCCAATTCGAATTCTATTTGAGTTTGTAATACTGATAGTTTATAATCTCGTACATATTTGAAAAATTTGCATTTTCGATTCTCAAACTGACACAAGTCTTGAATAAACCAAAAAAATTAAATTTAGATTTTTTCAAAAATAAACTATTCAACAATATAAAAAAATACAGAGATGTAGTGCATGTATAAACAATTTCTAGTTGCTACACATGATTAATTATTAAAATAAAGGACACATTTTATTACCTGAAGGTCGCATTGGTTGCCCTTTACAATGACATACAGACCCTAAAGTAGAACGCGTGGAATAGTTATTTACAGTCGAGTTTGGAAAGTGAATTTTTGCAGTCGACAACCGAGTTTGCACACGAATCGTAGATGAGTGTGCATTCGGTTGGAGACTGCAATACACTTTCCAAACGAGACTAGTATTGAACTTTTTGGCCGAATA
>SSSI01003483.1:0-14204 GCA_004796505.1 Oryzaephilus surinamensis | reverse complement strand
GTACCATCCATGTCTTGTAATTCGTCCGAATGGAACCAACTCGCACCTTAATAAAAAAAAAAAACAATAGTTACTTGTTATAAAAGTGTAGAAAAAAAGTATTTGCAAAATCGAGTATATTTTGAAAGACGAGGCGAAGCCGAGTTTTTCAAAGGCGAGATTTTACAAATATCTTTCCGCCCGAGTAAAACACAAGATTTTTTTATAACAAACATTCGAATTTATTTAATTTTTTTTTTAATTAAAAAATTAATGGTTGCTCGAATTTAGGGATATTTTTTTGGTTGGTAATGCAACAATTGAACAATTTATCAACTGTCAATGTCAGTAATTGCCACAATTGCAACATAAACTTTAATTTTAAATAATTAAAAACATATTTCTTTGTTGTTTTATTTAGTGTATCGTGTATTATTATAAAATAAGTTGAATTAAAATATTGTTTATGCTATTAATAAGATGGACGCCACAACAAAATTGACACACTGTAGAATTAGCCTGAATTCCAGCAACCAGCAATTTGTTTAACAAGTACCAACATTGTTTTTTCTTATAACTGTGATCGTACAGTAATAACCCCTATTACTGTACGATTTTTGTACTAAAAATCGTTTGGTAATGAGACCAAATTAGAACGGCGTTACAAAATAGTTACATATTTGTTTTACAAGGGTGGAAAAGAAGCATTTACAATACCGAGCATATTTTTTCGACCAACACAAGTTTTTTGTAACAAACGTTCGAATTTATTGTTTTTTTTTTGAAATTAAAAAATTTATGGTTATTCGAATTTAGGGATATTTTTTTAGTTGGTAATGAAACAATTGACTGAAATGTCAATTCAAATTGTCAGAATCACGTTTTCAGTCAATCAGCAAACGTGCTGAATAGTAAGTTTTAATACCAACGTTGCTTTTTAATTATAACTGAAAATCAGTGCTGAAAAATCAACTTCAAACATTAATGGGGTAGTTGCATGAGCGGATAATTTAAAATTTGACTTCAGAAATCGATAGACAGTGTTAAAAAACCCTTAAAATATTTTTTTCAGATTTTTATTTTTATTTCTCAATTTGTTATTAAATAAAAACTTATTTTTTTAATTGTACCAAAGATGAAAACTACAATTGAGGTTATGTTATAAACAAACTGTCATTTCCCGTCCGCCGGAAGTTTTCAAACTTAGTGACGTAATTAAAAAGATCAAAATCGGTTAACCTCAAAATTGCGATTTTAAAATTGTTTTTTAAGAAAAACTGTTGTACGTAGAAAAAAAGTAAGTACATTTTCTGAATCAGGAATACGTTTTGTAATGAACAAATAAAAAAAAATGTGCAACTAGCCCATTTTACCTAATTAAGCCCAAAATGAGAACGGCGTTACAAAAACATTATATTTATATAAAAATATAGAAGAATCAATGATTATTACCTGAATTTATATTAATTAAATCTAATTTAAAACGATTTGGTTGATAGGCTTGTTTAATTGATACACAAACCATTGGATATTCTAATTCTGGTGTTATAATCATTTCAAATACATTCAATGGATGCGGTAACGTACATTCCACATGCTAAAAAAAAAAAATTGTAAAAACAGTAAAACGCAACTTAATCGGATTTCCAACGAATCAGTACCTTCAAAAGCATAAATTTATTCAACGGATCATACCATTGCATTAAAAATATACCAGTCGCCGATGCACCACACAAATATTTATAACCATTGTACGGATTTCGAGCTACACAACATTTCTGTGTACCTCTTGTGTCTGGTACACGTGTTGTTAATGCAAATTTTCTCGGTACAAAACGTTCCGGTATACGATTCATATGTAAACTGAATCGATGCGATTGTTTATTTTGTAATGCAAGTAAATCGTGTCGATATAATTGTGGATTTTTACCAGACAATGTCATTAGTACATCTTTTATAACGTACATCCATACGGTACGTCTATTATACAATTGATCGATGCACGTTTCGTGTAATTCATTTAAATTCAAATTGTATATGCCTTCTTCGGCCCCAATCAGTATATGTTGGTCTCTTGTGTCCGGATGTATCCACGAAGCGGTACAATGTATCCGTAATGGACAGCCGTTGAAAACTTTGGAAAAACAAGCGCCCATATGCACTTTCGGTGTGGGTGGTAAACCGTTGCTGGGCGGTCGTGGTGGTGTATGTCTTCGGCGATGTTTTCGTGGCGGAACTGGTGGACATGCAACCAAATCTGGTGCACTTGTTTCATGATTATTCACTTCCGTTTCACTATCTAAACAACCAAAACAGGATTTTTTATGAACAATTTGACTGATTATTGAATTTATTTACTTTGTCTTCCGTTTATATTGTTATGTTCGGTACGGCCACTATCGCTTAATGAACGCTGTCGTTGTCCATTCACGTTCATCGAATTAAATAAACCGAATATTTCATCAACGGATGAATGACGACGTGGTGAACCATTTAATGCCGCCTCCGCGTGTGTTACTGTTGGACTAGATGACCTTTTATGATGTACATCACATTTTATATTCGTTTCCGTGTCTTGTACAGGCAAAGTTGCTCTAAAAATATTACAATAGTACCATTTGTTGTTTTTATACGATGTATTAATTGTGTTATGATTTTTCAAAAAAAAATTGTGCAAGCCTTCAAGCAATCATTTAAGAAAATATCCTTAAATCGCAAATTTTTTTAAGGATATTTACTTAATAATGCAATTAGAGTTTTGTATAAATGTGCAAACCAAAAACAAAAAATATACAGTGGATTGTATAGTGAACAGTTGTGTAGTTAATTTAGAATTTAGAATAATTGTTTTCATGATTTATTTTCCATTTTATTTTTTTTTTTATTCAGTACATTAAACTTACTGTTGCGTATACGAATCCGTTGATTGATACTTGTAGGTTCCCCTAAAATAAATATTAAAACAAAAACAATCTAGTTGAAAAATAGTATTTTTTTTTTAATAAAATTAAAACTATCCATTTCGCTTTTTCACCATAATATAAAAAGAAAATAAATGTCAAATAAAAAAGATGAAGCAGTCAATTAGTGATTATAAATGCACTAGTAAATAGAAATCAAATCAAATCGCTAATACGAAGCAGTTTTTGTGTTGTTAGTAAGCATTTTTCGTCAAGACATTATTAAAATTACCTCATCATTAACTCTTCATCAATGTACTGCAATAGACTCCTAAATAACAATACAATAAATTAAATAAAAAATAAAAACAAAATGAAATACCAGCAAAACAAAACTACTTTCAACAAATTGATTACTGATTTTAATATAAATATATAACTAACTACTTATTTAGTTTGTTAAAAATGAGTTAAATTACTAACTATAATTCAAAATTTGTCCCAATAATGTTACAATTTTTATTATTTAATTGCACTGGCTGGCAGCAAAACAAAAGTAACAAAATCAATAACGCAATAACGAATAAATAAATAAAATCAAAAAAAATCACACACCCCCACACATTACATCTAACCTCAACGACATTTTCAAAATCTGCGACCCAGTCATGGCCTTACGCTCTTCGCTAAAAATACAAAAAAATAAACTGAGAATGTTGTCGAAAAAAAAAACACCCCACATATGAAAAGCAACATTTAAAACAACTGTCAACTTACTTTTCTCTGTTGAGCGAATCGAATGCAGTACCAATACCACATTTTTTATTTTGATGTTCAACACAATTGTGTACTGTTGTTACATTATTCATTATATCCATTAAATCCCATTGCGTCTTATCTTCTACTACCGCATTTGTTGCCCCTATAATCAACAAAAGGTTAATAGATCAAATAAAAAATATTACAAACAAAAAAAATGGTACCAGTTCTTTGTAATGTATTATTAGCTTCGTCAATATGTTGAGCTTCTACGGACATATGATGAGCGTTTTGTTGCTTTGGTCTTGTCAGTCGTGATTGTATACGTTGAGGTACATTTTGAACGGCCTAAAAACACCAATTTATAAACAATTAATAAATGAATTTATTAATTTACCCCATCTTCATCTATTTCTAAATCCGTAAACATGTGTGACGGATTATTTACTTTTTGTAATAATTCTAATGCCAGTCTTCTATGCATCTCTCCTTGGAAAAAAGCATGCTATAATCGAAAACAAAACAAAAAATCTCAATAAATTGAACGCATTTAATGTAATTGTACTAAAAATAGTGATTGCAATGTGCGTGGGTCGAATAGAACGATTTATTAACAAATTACGTCATTATTCAATCAATTTTACATTTATTTACTTGCCTGCAATAATTTTTCCGCCGTTGGGCGTTTCTTTGGATTTTTCGTTAAAGCCACTTTGACAAAATTGTGAAATGTTGGACTCCTACACAAAAAAAATCACAAAATAATCACTAAAGTCGTAATATAATTCGTTAAACTAACCATTTTTCTTTGTCTTTTAATGTGGGTGGTTTAAAACCACTTTTCGACATTAGAAATAGGGCCCTCATTGGATGCAAATCGAACATTGGTGGTTGTAATTCAGCTAATTCGATTGCTGTTATGCCTATAGCCCAAATATCACATAATTGATTGTAGCCCCCTTTCCGTTCGACAGCAGCAACCTTTTAAATACACACACGAATAGAAATATAATCGCAATTTATTCACAAATATAATTACTTCAGGTGCCATCCAGTACGGAGTGCCAATAAACGATTTCCGTTTATTAATTGTGGCCGTGATTTGTGCAGAAACACCAAAATCTGCCAACTTGACGTCCCCAGTTTCAGTTAACAGTATATTTGCCCCTTTTATGTCTCTGTGCATCTTTCCCATGCCATGTAAATATGTTAAACCTAGTAATGTTTCGCGACACATGTACGCAATTTGGTTTTCAGCTAATGGACCAGTTACTGCAAATGTAAATTGACGATTGTCGTGTTATTTTATGATGCAATTTTTGTACTTACTGTGATATATATCTTGTAATGAACCACCACCACAATATTCCATACATATCCATAATTTGTCCTTCCTTAAATAGCTACCATAGTACGCAATTATGTTTGGATGTCGACAATCACGCATCATGAGAATTTCCTGTTGGATAACAGCGAAATCATCCCCTTTAAACAAACGTGAAATTCCGATCATTTTACCAAAATTTCAACAATTTTTTATTTAGAATTTAATTACCTGCTTCCAGTTTAATGACTTTTATTGCTGCTAAATCATTTGTGGATAAACGTTTCGCCTGAAAATTCGGTTAATCATATTTTGGCTTAGTTAAACAATGTTCAATTAGTAGAAAATTAAATAAAATGCACCTTGTATACATCACCATAAGTTCCACTCCCAATACGTTGAATTAATTCATAATCGTCTTGTGGATTACGTCGTGAAATATCTGAACTTAATACACCTTGGGCCATTTTGTACTTGTCAATGTAGATTTACATTTTTTCTTTGATTAATTGAAAAATTGGTTGCTTTATTTTCGACAAATAAATATTTACGTAAATTTGACAGCAAATGTGATGGGAGCAGACATTCTACTGGTGAAATCGGTATAAACAACTTCATTACATTAAAACTAACTAACTTTGGCGCCCCTTTTGAATTGAATTGAAAACAAACTTTGGAATTGTATGCAAATGTTGCAGTTTAGTCAAAATCCTGGTTAACTATTTAAAGATTATCCTATTAGTAATATAACCAAAGACGAGGAAATAACGTTAAATTGCCCAAAATTTTTAAAATTAAAATTAAAATTTAAACTAGTTTTCTGTAATTTGAAACCTATTCGAGTTTTTTGTTTAACAAGAGTAAAATAGGTGGCGGAAGAAGTACTTAATTTTTTTTAAATTAAAATCGTTTTTAATCATTTATTGAAAATTTTAATTTTTTACAAATAAAATAAATGTATTGGCACTTTAGTTACAAATGAATACTGATTAAAACAATAATTGAGAAATTAAAATTATTGATATCGTTCATTTTTCGATGGCTTTGCTGTAGTATTAATTGGTGTAAAAACTTCATAATCGGCCACAGAAAAATTATAATCACCCATTAAAACAGATGGTGAAGCACCATCACCATCATAAGTATGTGGCAAATTGGAATAACTGTCCATATTTGTGTTACAATTACTGGAAATTAATAAATCAGCACCAGCTCCAAAAATAGGCCCAGAACTAATAAAAATAAATATTAAATCGTATTTTTCGCTATTAAAAATATTCCGTACTCTGGATGATAGCAAATTGCAAACGGTTTCTTAACTACATGAAACTGGGTCGGTGGTAGATCTTGATGATTGTATAAAGTAAATAAAAATGCACGTTCTGATGCAATGTAATGGCTTTTACCCGGCGGTCTACCCCAGGCAGCATCACTGAAACCACCACAAACCTCTCCACGCACACCCTACGGAATAAACAACTTATTGATTATCAAATCCATTCTTTGAATTGAATTTTAAGCACCATTACGACCACGTAAGTGGGTGCCACTCCGTCACAATGCCGATGAAATGCGGACGCAGAGAAACCATGACTGCTTGCCCGATAAATCAGCCGCCAAGTCTGTTTCGAATGTCCATACCAAGCGTTCAATATGCGCTGATAATGGCTTTTATCCTGGCTAAGAATTACGGAACCCGGAAACATGTGTGGCGAAATTCTGGGCCGTAAACGTTGGTCTTCAGCCCCTTCCGTATACTTACTTGGCAGGGCAGCGTGTCTGTATCGTTCTAAGCTCAATTCCATCGGAACAGCGCCAGTTGGTTCAACTTCTTCAGCGAAAACTTGGCTATCTGAAGACCAACAGTAAGCGAACTCGTTTCCCAAGTCATAAATTCGTATACGAACCGATTAAAAGCAGTCTAACGTAGTTTATAACATACGATAGATGTTGACACACTCGGGCACGTTCTTCTTCAGTCCAATGGGCTGTTGGTTGTGTAACACCAGCTTGATATTTAGCCCAATTTAAGACGGCCCTCCAGACATCTTCCTCTTCCAAGCACAGCTAATTCAATTTAAATGTTTATTCAATGAAACTGGTTATTGGGGCTTTGGCTTACGTAATCGGACGATATGAGCTTGATGACCGCCTCTTTTGGTAAGGAAAGAAATGAATTTGTTCGAACACAATCGGCTGCATTTTCACCAATAAAACTAATACATCTTTCCACAAAACCGGCAGCCGCTTTACCACCTGAAATTAACACTCTAATGCTAACAATACTTCCAAACAAAGGTAAATGAAACTACTGAATGTACCAAATAATAGGATTTAATCTTAAAACTAAAATACAAAATTTATTCAAGTCTTTTAATTCACGGAATCCGCTTTAACGTTTTGTATGAGTGTTATATTGTCGCCCTTTAACATGATACGGCCCAATTGACGTCTATTCTTCGTTTTAACGTAATATTCTTCAGCATCGTCCAACACTAAATTCATGTATTCATCGAAACCAACAATGTGCCCCTCAATTCTCAAATGGATATTTTCGTATAACCAAACTTGAACTCTGGATCGATTTTGCAAATATCTGAATATCAAGTTGATCGGTTGCACCATCACTTTTTGTACTTTTTGCGGTTTGTATGCCATTTTTATTTAATTATTTTACAAAATTTAACCGGAAAATATTTCTAAAAGCGTTTACAAACGCTACAACTTTTTGACAGACGACAGAAAAGCACGCGCTTTACTAACAATCACAAAATCCCCTAAACGTATGGCGCTCTATTTAAATTCAAATTTTCACCTACCTGGAGATTTTTCTTGTATATCCATAGCTGATGCCAGAAACGTGCAAGCCGATGGGATGGATAATGTCGATGTGACATGGTCTTCGCATGCATTCCTTAGTTCATCCACTCCTAGTTCTTGTGCTAATGCCAACATCTCGAAAACGCCACTATCTTGTAACAATATCTGCAGCGTAATATAATATTGTTCAACAATAATTGATCATTAGAAAGTCAAAAGCGATTACTTTTCCGGTGTAGACGTACAAAATAAATTGTTTAAATGTTTCGGGTGGTGCTTGTGGTAAACGGATTGGCGTCGGAGTGCCAGGAGCCGCTGGAGATACAGTACAACCAGGAATTCTACAAATTTCACCCCTTTTTGCTGTTTGGAAGCTTTTACATCTGAAATTTATCATTAGTTTTTTGGAAATCTTTTGATAAGAGTGCATGTCAATAATGTAAATAGCCAATAGCTATTGAAACGCACTTGAAAAGATTAATTTCCCGTGTGTGATATTGATGTTTTTCCCCTAAAACTGCCTAAAGGCCGATATTAATGATTTTCATGTTTTTGTTTAATCTATTCCACAAACTATAAATTAGTATACAGGTATTTTATCAACAGTCCTACACTATAGTATACTAATTACAATTGCAAGTGCACTTTCTTAATATATCTTTCTTGTGTTCCTTTGTAAGATACATGAAATTTGTATAGAAACTTGAATCAAAGCAAAAAAAACTCTGTATTTATACAACAAGAGTGGAAAACGATTCCATTAGGTGTATTCACGTCATTTCTTTTGTGTCAGCCGCAAAGGCCTTTCAAAGAAACATCATCAACATACGAGTATGCATTTTGGATTGTTGATGAGAATGTAGAAATTATAATATACAGGGTGTTAATCATTTCAGGGCAAATCACTATAAAGCTAATTAAACGAAAACTGAATCTAACGAACGCGAAGAATTTTTGGGCACTTAATTATTCAAGGAAGTGGCTGAGAAATCAGTTAATTTCAAATGGATTAATTGAAAAATGATGTTTTTTGTGTAAAACGAAAAACACCCAGTACACATTGCCATATATAGATCAAAGACGGATTTTAAGGAACATATCCAATTATACATCAAAAACAAGGAGTTGTTGAAGTGTACTATAGTGCAAGAAGTCTTATTATTAGCGTCATTATAATTATACATATACATATATGACGAGTAGTATGAAAATGCTGAAATAGCAATAAACTTTTAAGGGTTTGATGGTACATGCATGGTTCTTGTATATAAAAGAACAAAGCACGGGTATAGCATGTATGAACACTTTGATGTTGTTTAATAAAAGCAGACTTTATAAAGCGTATATGGCGAAAAAAGGAGAAGAAAAAAATAATGTTCACCTGGCCATCAATATGACACGATGGGCGAAAACCCTTTCCTCTTCACGTCCCAAAATGAAAACAATGTCAGCGGAATCGGTGTCCTCCGATAAACGGTGTAAATCATCTAAAAGTCTAGGAACACCAGCAAGGGCCTTATCTGCGGGCAGGCCAGCCGTGTTAAGGCCTCCTATTCGCGAGCCCATTTTTGGTGATTTCCTAAACACTGATTTGCGCGAAATATTGTCTTTGGTAACTAACACAATCGAGAAAAATGACCAAATCAATTTTTATGAAAATTAACTGTGCGCAACATTTAGCGCGTTAATTCATAAGCATCTTGACCGAAAGTACCATAATTTACAAACGTACCAATTCGTGTTTTGTAAACAAATCAATTCAATTTTTTGTACATGAATAACATTCACACGCGCACTTTTTAATGTAAATTAGCAGATTATATCATACAGTTGTAATTTCCGATAGAACTGAACTGAACACAAATACAATTTGGATGTTAGATTCGTATAATGTGGCTGTTGGTACTATTATAGTGTGTGGTCACAGGTAAACATAATGGTAAAACTTGAATCCTTGTCTGGCGGCACAAATCTTAGGTTTACTGCCCTCAAACACGTACTCGATGTTGCCAAATCTTATGGTCGGTTTATGGGAGTTGAAGAGAGCAAACTAGCGGTAGTACCGGTGTCTTTATTCTAATTTTTTCAAAGATAATGAAAGTTTCTTTGATAGGATCTGATATTTTATTATACCAGTCGATTATTACATATAGGATAGTAATTTCAAACATATTTATGTTTATATTGGTACTGATAGTACGCATTATTTTAGTACTAAACATTATTTTTCTACTTTCACATATTTCTGTATCGTTTTAGATCAGTTAGAATTGAATTTTTTTGATGAAATTTGATTTAAACAAGTTTATTAATTGATAACATTAACAAATAGTGTACTTACGAGTACTACAATATAGTACAGAACAAGTTTCAAGAGTACTGTTGAAAATAAAGCAGAAACAATGAGCCTCCGTGGCGCAATCGGCTAGCGCGTTCGGCTGTTAACCGAAAGGTTGGTGGTTCGAGCCCACCCGGGGGCGCAACTCTTTTTTTATTAATTTTGTTTCATGTAATATACAATTAACTAGAAACATTATTTAAAAAAAAACTCAGGATGTTACTTTCAATTTGCTAGTTGAATTTGCCAAGCAGTTTAGTGTTTTCTTCAATTAAAATAAAACAACTTGATTTTGATTAAAGTTTATTAACAATTTTAATTATTAACATAATTTGGAAAATAAAAAATAACAAAAAAAGTTGTCTCACCGTGACAATGTTTGCACATTGCCGTGACCAGGATTCGAACCTGGGTTACTACGGCCACAACGTAGGGTCCTAACCACTAGACGATCACGGCTATTGAGACTTGAAGCGAACTGCTTCTACCTCTGTACAAAACGTTCACTTTACGATGTTAATTAGAGTGTGCATTAAAAAGTATAAAAAGATATCAGCAATCTGAAATACTGTTATTAGTAATTAGTAGATACATTTTACGCTTAATTAAATATTTAATTTTAAATCGTTAATGTCCATTTAACACGAACAGCAAAATGCATTGTTGGTTGTATATATTCAAGGATATTTTTCTAGTTTATTTGAAAAATATGTTAAAAAAAGCAAAATGAATACAAATGCTTTTATCTGTTTGTCAATAACTTTGTTCACCATATTCACCATATAAAATGGTACTTGAATCGAGTGTTAAACCATTTATGTAATGTCCTAACAAAATTCTTGAATGTGACACATAATAGCAAAGACACGAACAATATTTACAATAAAAGTACACTTATAGAAACATTCACAGTTGAATATCTGTATTATTACATTGCCTGCCTGTCAATATCATGTTTCGCAATTCCATTTCATATAGATTTCAAGTACACTATAAGGCCCTTTTCCCCAATATCGTATTCCACACGTTTATAATGTGTGTTGATTCAAACCAGTTTTATCTAACAATACAATAGACTTTCATATTGGACATCTTTTGTGAAAATAAACTTTCGAGGGAGAAAATTTTCTTCGACAAGTGTGTTTCTTTGTCGAAGACGTAGGTAGAGATATTTCCCTAAAATTGCGTCATCCCCAATCACTTCTTCAAATGTTTCTAAATCCACTCCTTCAAGGCAAATCTAATTCCCTAAAAATATTTCATTTCACTTGGAAAATATCCCCAAATCTGCAATATTGCAATCATACTTGTGTGTTTATTCAATGGTCTCGAGGGTGGACACGTGTACGTAAAGGCAATATACTGGGGGGTGGTAATAAGACCTGACAGGACAGTCCCTAAGGGTTCCTCATCCATGGATCGCATTCACGCATACATATTAACTAATTTCTGATTTTTGTATGATCAAATGCGAGTTTTGCTACCGGTTTAAGTCTATAATTACAAACCAAACATTATATGGGGCATAATGTGCCGTTTGTGGCCAAATCAAAGACTGTTAATGGTCGGTTTATACTTAAATCATTTACGCCCAATAAAATGACCGAAAAACAACAATGAAAAACTGCTTTTAACTGGTAAACTTTGTTTTAAGTGAAAAAATCGATTCCCGGTTCAATGTTTCTTTAACACCATTTCAATACATATAATGCCCACATTATTACCTGAAATAAACATTAATGCGATTACAGTCAGTTAGAATTGAAGTAGATTAAAGAAGAAGTGTTGGGAAAAGCGGACAAAAGAGCCCCTTCGAGCTTTTACGCCGGGCTAGATGTGTGTGTGTGGTGAAAATGGGAAACGTTTTGGCACTGACAGCACCATTTGAACATTAGACCCCGCCAATCTGCCTCCATATACAGTCATAATGGCAGAATGTTTTCTAATGTACTCGAACAAGGGGTAAAATTTGTATAAAGTGCTACAAACTATTGTAATACCGAAATTTTGTTGTTATATAAGTTTTGTTTTGGTTTTAATTTGTGAAAAGCCCTTTTTTACTAGTAAAATTTAGATAGAAAATGGTTGGGAAATTGAATTAAGTTAAGTAAAAGAAAATGATAATGAAAAGCGAAAAGCGTTCTATTAATGAAAATGCTTTTAGTGCCGATTTTAACACTATGTAATAATGTTAAAGTAAATCAGACATTAATTTTGCAAAAAGCTTCAGAAGATAAGGTTTGATAATTTTCCACAACAGCTGTAGGTGTAGAAAAAAATTTAAAGGATTGAAAGAAAACTCTAGATTATTATAAAAAAATTTATTCACACACTTTCTATTAAATTGCTTGGAATTGTTGACAAATAATCCCATATTCCTTGTGTTTTCTACAAAATTTTCTAAAGAAGTCATAATTTTCAGCCGAATGAATTTTGTTTACGGTCCAAATGGCATCCCATCATCATTTTGACGACAATATAAAGCATCTCTCTTATATTACACAGTTTTTCAGCACTTGAGCAGTGTGAGACCCAAATTGAAACAATCGAATAAACGCCATTTCAAAATGCTCACAAAAGTTAATTAATAATAAAATGCAATTTACTTTCCGTATACCTGGTTGTTCTTTGACATGTTCCTCCACTTGCTGTATTCCGTAAATGTGTTAGTGAATTTTACGCGAATGCGTTTGGAAAATGACTTACAAGTACGAACATCCAATTTCCAAGTTATAATTTACAAAGTTAATTTGTGAGACAGAAATGTGCTGAAGTTAAATTTGCAATAATGTTGGAAGAAAGTTAAGCGGAAATTGACACTTTTGATATATATAATTTCTGTAAATGGATGATGCTTGCTTTTAAAAACGAGACGCAATTTTTATGAACACTTCCTATTTCTTTAATTAACTACATTTCGGAATAAATTGCAGCTAAAAGCTGATATAAAAGCCAATCAAATCGATATACCATCAAAGTGTGTGATTTCCAAAGGCTGAATGAAAAGTGACGAAAATACTTTTTGTGTGTTTTAATTACACTGTAATACAAAAGTGTAATTTTCGGTAAAGTGGAAATATGATATGTAATAATTGAATTCGATATATGATTGACATTTAATATCAATCAATTGATGGTGTTTTGTTGGAAAAATCTCTTCAAATGGCCAAAACAACAATATAAACTGATATCAGCAGTTGGCAGCTGTTGATGGCCCCAAACAGACACACATTGAAAACAACGCTCGATCACAATATTAGCATTTCAGTTTCAGTTTCCTCAAACTTGTAAAGAAATTGCGATATCAACAGTCTTAATAGACATTCTGTAAAACGTATTCATAGGTGACACTGAAACTGAACACAATATTGTATGATTTCATGCCCAAGTTGTAAATTCGATAAGATTGTTAGAACAAAACAATGAACATTCTGAAGAGCAAATTTATTTTCTAACCAACTGAATTCTTTTCCACACTGTTTGTTAACAATTCCGATAATACTGTATTATTTAACCATATGGAATGGGGAGAAATGTTTCTTTTACACCGAATTTAACCAACATTGAAATTTATCTTTACAGCAAATAAAACAATCCACATCCTCATAAAATATCTAGTGAAAATGTAAACAGAAACTTGGGTAAAAAGTGCCTAAATAGTGACTGTTTTATTTCTACTGTGATGAATTGCTTGAATTTTTAATGTATATACATGTATATCTAATATTTATTCGATGTGACAGTGATTTAGCACTAACAAAATTTTAAGAAATATTGCGTTGAGTTATTTGTGGATTATATTGAGTGAATTATATCTTTGATAATATTAAACATTGATTATTTTTCATGAAAAATCATTTGTCAGTGTATTCAAAACACATATGTACCTATAAAATATATACCGCTTCAACTTTACTAAAATCACATTAAAAACTGGGCCAGTAAAAAGAGATAGAGAACGACGCCATTTTTATGCCTTTAGCGTAAAGTGACTTAAAAGCGGTTTTCTATTTGTCATTTTCTGACATACGTTTTCGACGATGTTTAAATATTTGATAAATATAGTATGTAAACGTATGTCTTT
>SSSI01003481.1:0-13332 GCA_004796505.1 Oryzaephilus surinamensis | reverse complement strand
ATATTCCATTTTTATATTGTAATCCATGTTGAGATTTTAGCGAGATTTTTTACTGAAAGCTAAAGATTTCAATACAGCCAACTTTATAAATTATTTACGAACCTATTATATGTATATTGAGTTAAAGAATAAGAGGAATATTTTAGAATAGGAAAATAAAAATGAAAATGTGCTTGGAAAACACATTTTCTTACTTACTCGATTTTTCTTCAATGTTTTTCGTCTTCTCTGCAACTTAAAATGTATGTGTGTGCTTTGCAATAGCTTGTTCTTGTGTCGTTTTCTCTTAGGATGTGACTGAAAAAATGAAAAATTACGATATTTTTCTTATGTATACAAATTTACTTATGTGTTGATAGACAATTTCAAACTACTCGTATTATTCGAGAGAAAGTTGGAAAATAAAAAAATTATTCTTTAAAATAATATGTATGTATAATAATATGACATTTTATAGTAATGAAAATTGTATTTACTTTTGCTTGGGTTTTAGTTAAAATCATTTTATTACCATTTGTACGTTTAAATATTAAATGCATAAAAATATTAATTAAAAACGACTATCAAAAAAAAAAACGTAATTCTAGGATATTGTAATTTGTTTTCAGCGTTTGTTGTGAAGATATTATTTTCATAACTAAAATTTGTTTTGTTTATATATTTCTACTCCATAAAATATATTATATTTATATTTCAACTTTTATAAGCAGAAAAAACTCATTTCCACACGACTGAAGAAAGTATACTAATATACATACTTCATTTATTTTACATTACATAGTCGATATTACAAATAGACAGTTTAACAAATAAAATAAAATCATGACTTAAAACTTCATATAAATTGGTACAAGAAATTTTATTTTTAGACTTTTACATTTTATATATTTTAAGAAGTTTAAAATGTACTCGTTATAAAATTTTATTGCACCAGTCAGCAAGTGTGTGAATAAAGTAAAATTTACGACAATTAAATGTCAAAATTCAAACATGATATTACTAACATAATAATAAAATCAAACGAAACCAACTATAAAAATTATGTAGGAGAAAAATTTTTCATATTCGTATAAAATACTGCAATGAAACATTAATTAAAAATATGTCTTCGTACACGTCTTGACAAAATCTAATTATGTTATACGTATTTAAATTTTCTACTTTATTTTTCATTATAATATGTTAGTATTAAGAAATTTTTTTAATTAAATTGTGAATTATGTTTCACAAAAGTTCTCGGTGATATAATTATTTATTTAAAACGGCGTTTTTACTTAATTAAATATGTAGGTAATATAAAAGTGTGAAAATTGTTATAAAATATTATACTTAAGATTTTCTTCTGTGGTTTTTTAAACTAAATTAAAAATTGACGAAGTAAAAATTTATAAATGTAAATTATTTATTTTAATTTACATAGAAGCGATTAAAGATTAATTTGGCATAACAAAGTTGAGAACATTTTTATCTATTCAATATAAATGAAACTTTATTTTCAAAAAACTTAATAAATAACTTTTTTAAATCTTCAAAGCTTTTACACAATACCGTATTAATTTATAAAACAAAAAATAAATGGATATTAAAAATTCAAACAATATTCTATATATTTAATCGTAAAAATAAAGACATTAAAAAGGGAAAACACCAGTAAAATATAACAGTTGATTAATCGTTCTGAATTTTATGAGTGAAAATTGCCTACCCATTTTATTACTTTCAATTTGAACATTCAGTAATGAGATTGAGAAACTTTACAATGTAACTATAATATTCGAAACATTAAAATCTCAAATTTAATTCAGTACAAAAGACTGCTGTGCAAAATCTAAATACACAATACACATACATTATTCCTATCGAAATAACCCTTTAGTGAAATAAAATCCGCAAAGCTACCATTTTGACACGAAAAATACACTGAATTTTCTATATAGGTATAATAATAACTTTGAAATTTTTATTCGTTCAATATTCTTCGCTATATATACATATACATATATGAGAAGACGAAATGTGAAAGCGAGAAAAAAATAAGAAAGAGATATATTATTGTACCTGATTTCAGTTTTATCCCCATAAATCTACACACAGAAAGATGTATAAAGAGGGAGGGTTTCGAAGGGGAGGCGGAAAAAATCTTGCCTCGAGTCAGATACGGACAGGGACTGAGGAAAATATACGGGCAAGGCCAAAACGAAACATGTCTTCGTTTCTATAACGGCTCAACATATAAAGATGAAGAGATTTTCATGTGGGAGAGCTCAATATTTTTGTCACACTTTTATAAATACCAACTATAATTGTATTTACATAAAATCAAATTTAGAATGAGTGCCTACAGTAGTTGCATTTGAAAACTGCCTCTGGAGCAATAAAAGTAAAATGATTTATTAGTTTTATGAAACCAATAAAATTGATGAATAGAAATAGTTTTAAGACAAAAAATATTGTCTAATTCATCAAACTATATATGTTTGAGACCGATAAAATTGCTTATTTAAAGGTTTAAACCAGTTAAGTATACATTCCTATACATTATAAGACATTTTTTAGAAATATTAAACTATCCCATTTTTCACCCAATTTGATTCAACATTCAAACTTTTTCTAATTTCTATTCGTAATTGTGACATTTATGATAGCAGAGGTATTTTTAAATTGCGAATACTATATCAATAAATTTAAACGTGGATGTGGTGGTGAAATTGACAATTCTGTTCGTTAATTCACCACCCCGCATTTAGTGTCTATTAAATATTATTAGGTTGCTGTTATTGTGCGTGACGATTTTTATTATTGTAGTTAAACAAAGGGCTCTATTGTGGTTGAAAGTCGTTACGTTTGTTTTCTCAGTTTAACAGTGCTGAGAACTTAAAAAAGACAAACTAGGGGAATTATTTAACAAAAATTAATCATGCAAATACGGGCTGTATAACACGGCGTTGTAAGGTGATAAAATTGAATCGTTTTTCTATCGACGCTTTCGGTATTTGGTCTACGTAGAGTTTTATAAAAACACCTTATTTTAAAGCTTTTCAGAGCTTTCGGTTCGCTTTTATTCGTACGATCCTTTGCTTTATCAAAATTTACTGAAAATATCTATTTACCTACTACAAAATAAATTTTTTACAATTAATTTTCCGAATTACAGAGGTTATTCTGTACATACTATATATTTTTGAAACTTTTAAAAAGTGCCTGAAATTTTTATATAATAATAATATAATTTTAGAAAATGGAATCTTACGTTTTTATTAAACCATGTAATGGGCCATTTTGAAGTTTTATATTAAATTTATTGCATATGTATAACCTAACGTGCAGATATAAAAGTTTTTAAATTATAAAACTATAATATACGTACGTAGATTGTATATGTTACGATTGTAAAGAATAATTTTATGTTCAATTTATGAAATTATTTCGCCTAAAATGGGTATTATTGTTACAAAAATGATGATAAATAGTAAGTACATTTCGTTTAATGTCCAACTGTAAAATGCATGTATGACATATTTATCGTATTAATCACTAAAATTTAATTTAATCCATTTAACGATGAAAAGAAACAAAAAACCTCTAAATATGAGTTTTATAAAAAAATATTATTCTAGTCCTTCAAACTTTTCATTTATGATATAAAACGTACAAATATGTGAATAAAATTGAAATATAATTTAAAATAAAATTATGTCGACCATTTACAGTTGTAAAAGTGTGATCTAAAACAAAATATTTATTAATGTAAAAAAATATATCAATAGTTAATTAATGTTTTAATCAAAAATTACTACAGTATACAAACGAATATGTATGCGGAAAATAATGTACAAATAAAAATATTTTTTTTCAAAATAGGATTGTTTTTAAATGATCAAATTATATTTATTATTTATTTTTATCATAGTTTTCGAAATAAATATTAATTTGTTTTATTGTAAACATTTGAAAACACAATACATATACCTACGTGATTTACGAAAGTTTATATCTACACAATAAATTGTATTTCTCAAATAACTGAAAAAATAATTGTCTAACATGACAAAACTAAAAATTTTTTAAAGTTATATAAAAACTTTTAACAATCCTTGTCTTTTGACAGCGAAATCATTCAGGTTACATCTTCATATCAGTTCTTACTTCGTGCAAACTTTTTTATTTAAACTGAATGTATACTTAAACTATCGCCAATTCGCCATTTTACAAATTTTTTCAAAGCAATTTTTATTTATTGAAAATACTGACTGTAAATAGAGTTTGAAACTATAATACTTGGGTATATTTTACATTTATATTAATTAAAAATTACAAATAAACACCAATATGTATCTAGTATAATACGCTTTTGATGTAGATACTAGATAAAACCAATAATCCAATAAAACTAATTATTCATGTTTAACATAATAGCTTGAATAATAGTAATTTTATTTTCGAACATATTTCTCATTTCTAAATTGTCCAAATATTATTTAATTACACGCGTAATTTGCATAATCAATTTATAAAGGGAATCGAAACATTCACAAACATAATTAAACATAAATATGTTTATTGTTTTCGGAATTAAAGGTAGTCATATAATTTTTATTAATTCCAAATTAGGTTTCATAAAAATAATTAAAATTCAAATTTGAAATTATAGTAATTAATCAGTTTAAAATATATTACTCCTATTAAAGATTTACATTATACACACGTACATGAATAATCGCATGATGGTCATACCTATATATAAAAATATATGTAGATAACTAATTAAATTAAAATTGTGTCATACACATATATAAATATATATATAAATAATAACTAACAAAACAATAATAATGGGTTTACCTACGTAATAAAAATATCAACAGTAAAATTTAAATTAAATAGAATACATAAATTAAAAATGATTATATAAAACTATTTGCGTATAGTGTATTATTCATATATTTTTTTCTTTATATTGTTTATATAAAAAATATTGTCAACAACAAAACCTGTATGTACAATAACAACAAATAATAAATTTATATTTCATACACATACGTATACATATATACAAATTCACAAAACATTTTATTGATTGTAAAATTTGTGAAACAAAACAACACATTTATTATGTCCAGTATTTTTTGTATTTTACTTCCTGTATTCAATACTTTCAGTTTAATTTCATGTAACGTCGTATTTGGTTGGACAAGACTGGGGATGAATTTAATTCAGATATATATATTACACTTTTATCACAATTTATAGTCAATAAGGGATAAATCGAGACATTATTTCGTGGACAATTTCCATTTTGATTGGATACACGTTTTTTTTTGACAAGTTTCAAGTCTCTAAATTAGTTATGTATGAGGAGGGAGTGTGCATGCTATTTCAAATTGTAGGGTGGGTGTACGTATAGTGCTCAAAAAAGCCCATCCTATTAGTAAACCTCTTCACTTTACGAGGCACTGTCTTAATGGAAAGTAAATCTAATTAACATAATTAAGTTAACCTGGTTGAAGACCATCAGGAGTGCTTTTTCGAAGGCGTCTGATACTGAGTAAGGTTGACAATTTTTCACAAGTTTATGAAATCAATCAAATGCACCCCTAACTTAACGGGAAATTGTTTTAAAACATCGTAGGTGTCAAAAACTATACTACGTTCAGTTTCAATAGAAGTCACACTTACACAACTAAAATAAAGTCAACTTTAAAATTGACACTCAAAGAATTACTAGTGTTTTTTTTGCAATATAATTCTTTGCTTTTCCAAAAAGCACGTGATATTTACGTACATATTTGAGCTTAAAATTTAATTAAGCCAGTCAGCTACTGAATATTTTCTTTGGAAACGTCTAGAACAATATATTGTCTTACCACTGTTTGTTATATTATTCAGTATTCGGTCAACCAAACTGTCTGATTTTATTAACAATTAACAACAACGTAGACAGGTTTCTGCAAAATTCTCTGTAAAGTAATCTATTTTTTATAAATGCTTTAAACGCTATTTTAAAATATTGCATGGTTTATTAAATATTAGTTTTACAATAATTTGTACGTGTTTTATAAATTTGGTGAATGCGCCATTATTAAAGCTCCGAGCTTTTTAATCTCAAACTAGTTCAACTTTTGTTTTTAAAATTAAAACTGTGACCCAAAATTAAATATTTCAAGGTTATCTTAAAACTGTATCGATATAAAACTGTACTAACAAGTTAACAACCATCAAAAAGAAAACATGATCAGTTTATTTGTCACACATTCACATATTCAACGTATATTGTGCTATTTGTAGTTGTACTACACGTATAGAACATTTGTATGCACATATACATATACATACATATATGTATATATGTTATATAATCTTGTTCGTTTACTGCTAAGGGACGAGACCGATATATCGGCTTGGCAGAGATTTATTACCGGTATTCAGTCGGCCATGTAAATGACCTTTCGATTTTCTATCCAATTCCTAAAATTACATCAAAAGGTTTGCTCGATTATATATTGGTGTAAAAAACGTAAAAAATGAGTTTAAATGTTTAGCGCGAAATGAAATGTCAACAAGCATTAAGACGTAACTAAAAAAGTTACTAGATTTTTTTTAAACAAAAAAACATGGTGTTTTCAGATTGAAATCAGTTTAGCCGTCTTTTGGTCGTATATTGAAACAACAACTAGTTACACTTTTTATGTACATCCATCGGTTTTATCTTTCCATTTTTCAAATTATTAAAAAACCTTACTATACAGGTGTATATAAATGCAAATTTTATCCACAGCAATAAACTTTAATAAACATAAACTTGTTGTATGGTGGCCGTGTAAACGATTTTTATAATAAAAAAAATATGTCTTTTGAAAGTTCATGCTCTATTTTCTGCGGCAAACACATGCTATATACTATACATTTTCCTTTTTGCTGCTATTTTCGTTGCTTTTCAATTGTATTTGTATTGTAAACGATGGGGCAGGTGTTATATATTCTTTACTGGTCCTGTTACTGATAACATTATGGTGTATAACAAAAAAAAACCTGAAAACGAATGGGAAAAATCTGTTTTCGACCAAAGTTTGTTTTGTAATGGTAGTTACTTTAACGTAGATATTTACCTTATTTTTTACATAAAATTCAATATAAAGGCTGGATAAGTTGAAATCATTAAAATTCAATAAAATCATAACAATAACAACTTTAATATTGCTGTTAATAACAATTATCGTTATTTTCGTTCATGGAAGAATTGTGTTAAAATTAGGTCAACATTTATGGAAAAATTGGAAAATATTCATATACATATATGTACATGTGTACATACGAATTTTTTTCATATTAGCATGTAACATAAATATCAGTAGAGAAATATACGCAAATTTACAATAATTTGAATTTTTTTATATTTTAGAAGTTATTAATAGTTATACACTATTGATTTATTAATTGAATATAACTAATTAAAATTTCTTTAGTTAAATAGTTTATACAACTTTAAATAAAATAAATGGAAAGTTTAACTCTATAAGTCATTTTAGCAGAAAATCACTTTTCTAATTTTAGTCCTTATTTTATTTCCACCCTTTAATTTTGGTTAGATTTTATCGATTTACATCAAAACTTTACCAAAACGCATTGTATCGAATAAAATGTGTACAAAAACAAGTCGAAACTTGTCAGTATTCATTTCCCTTCAAGTAAAATTTCTTTAAATGAATTTTTGCCATTTTGTGCGAAAATATTTTATTTGAACGACTTATTGCTACAGTTAGCAGCATCAAAACTCCAACAATTTATAACTTTTCTCATTAAAGGCAAACATTTGAGTGTGATTGATTGAATGGAATAGATTTTGTGGCTGAAAACAGTTTAAGACACACACATAAAAGATTTTTCAAGAGAAAACTTTTGCACCTATGAAGTTCCCGCCATACATTTATATAAAAATAAAAAGTTTTACTATTTCCTTTGTAACACTTGACTAATTTCATTTCCAAACAATTTTTTCTGATTATTTGACATAAGTACGAGTGTAATTTGAATTAATTTTACGTTTTTAATTCCATTTAATTGTTTTGTATTTTAAATTTCGTTAGTGGGTTTTTTCTTGTATTTTAATATATGATTTATTGTTAGAAAGTTGTGCGGTGACCTTTTTCGATAAAACTAAATCGCGTGTTAAGTTATTGTTATAAGAAAATGTTGGGGTTGTTTTTGTTAGAAACATTTCCCTACAAGAGAAACAAAACTTTTTAAATTTTGTCCCTTTTATAAACTACGCAAGTTAATTTCTCGATGATTTATACACATTGTGACATAATACAGACTTTCAAAAATTTTTGAAGAGTAAGCGCGAAAAAAGCCCTTTTACGATTTACAATAAAATTACATAATAAAATCTAGGCCAAATGGGCCAGTATAAATAAATTAAACTTATTTTAATTTTGTTTTTATATCGCAAGCAATCACATTTTCGTATTATATAGGATGATTTTGATAATAACATAAAAAAAGGGAACATACAAGAAGAGTTGTAAAAAGATTTTATACACTATATATAACAATACTAGAATGCAAATAGTGCCTTTAAAATGATGTCATCTCGTTTATTTCTTGTTTATTTCCATGCGACATTGGATGTAAGAAATTGCTTAATATTGTATACAACTTTGATTACATTAGGAAATTATTCATGAATAAAAAAATGATAAAGCCAACTCAGTGTGCATGTGTATTTATAAAAAGCGCGGAATGAAATAATTAGAATAAAAGCTCCACACATAATGGACATAGAATAGTAAGAAAGTTGAGAGTGCAATTCAACGTTTCGCTAAAATCTCTATTGTTCTGCTTTATTCACAAAAAGTTTAAAAAAAAAGAGAGAATAAAACTGAACATAGAGAAGCACATTCCACTAAAAGAAAGTTTCTTACTTTTATCCAGATTGCTTAAGTAATTATTAGTAGCCTATTTAATATTTTACCTTACTTTTTATTTGGTTGCAACAACAATGACAACAATATAACTAAAAACTGACAACATGTTGGAAATGGATTTTTCTAGTGCGTTTTTCTTGTTTTGTAGAAATGTAGACGGCAACATTAAAACTAAACATTTTTTTGGGAAACGACCACATTTATTACAAGTATAGCACTTGAGGAATTTTTGCATACATTTTTCTTTAAAATAAGAAATATTTTATGAAACACACAACAACAATACAGATTTTTCTCGTTCAAATTCTCAACAACAAATCTTTTAATTAGTAATCTACATGGTTCAGAAATTCAGAATCATGTTTATTGGATTTGCTAGGAAAAAAACTCAATTATGCTTAGGGGAATGTCTCCCAAATTAATGCAAAACCCGTGTAGATGTAAATGTTCCACATCTACAATTTATTAATGCCCACAAACAAAACTGTTTAAAAGTAGTTTACGTATACAACAATATTATTATGGGAGTGGCAGGATGTTTTGTTGGTTATAAAGAAATGCGTTCATGACTTTTGGATAGTGGCAAGCTGTTCACCGATCAAAATACAAGTAAAACGGACCTTAGTGTCACACATGTGTGTACACTAATGATAAAAGGTCCCCTGAAACATCACCTGAACACTTTAGTGTTGTTTCACAATAGGGGAATGTTATATATATATACAATGAAGGCAAATCATCAAGCTTAATTATATTTAACATATATATTGCGCACCTGTAACCCAACAACATCATGTTGTCAATTCGAAAATGGGCCAAAAACATTCATCTGTTAATTACGTATATAAATAAGTTTATGATATTTGGAATAAACTGAAAGACTGTTATTAACAATAAAAGTCACATTTACACAACTAAAATAGCGTAATAATTTCGTAGATATCTAGAAATGCTAATCAAAATTAATATTAAGTGAAAATAGTAATTTATTTTTTTATTAAATGACTCATTGTACAAACAAAAAGTAAAAATATTCTAAAGTGAACAATCGTTTCAAATTAATTGATGTCAATTGTCAATTTTGACATATTTCAGCTTTGTAAATCAGACTTCTCTGGAATTTATGTTCGACGAATAAAAAACCAACGAGATTTTCATCTGAAAACGAACAGAGTGCTTTTTAACTTATTTAATTTTAATGAAGGCTTCTGTTGCGCAACTAAAAATGTTTTTGATTAAATTATAATCACAAGATCTTTAGGGCTTCATTAATTATTCGAGGTTACCGTATCCTGAAATTCAAATAAGCACTGTAATTAGTTATTGAAAAGAAATTCACGTTCATATTACATACACATATATACATTTATATAATAAATAAAGACTTTAAGGTTGTTACAATATATCAATATATTATAATACTTACTTATACCATAATTGAATTATACAGTAAACTGTATTTATTTTTGATGTCAATGAAACGTAAAAGGAACAGAAGTTATTTTTTTATAATACATTTTCTAAAGCTTCTACACATATATTATAAAACAACAAAGACTATACTTTAGGAAACTTAGGGAAAACGTTGGAAACCTTTTATCTGGTAGGTTTATTAAATAAAGTAGGGCTTCGTTAAGCATTAAAGCACACTAGGATTATCACGTTGACGATTACATCTCGCTCATATACACACTCTCAAACACACACTTATATACATATATACACTTTTATATATCAATTTTTCTTTTTCCGATTTACTACTTTCTATAGCACGAGGAAATTGGGAAAATTGCATATTTTTGTGTCACATTCAAAATATATTTTCGGGATTTAAGGGTTGAAATTATTATATTTAATAAAATGGGCGATTTAAACGGGTCGAAATGTAATAAAAAAAATAAAATGTGTCGTTGCTAGCAAATTACACACTAATTATAATGTTGTAACATGCAATCTACTATTTTTCTTAATCTAAAATCTATTTGAGGGTTGTATAAGTTTAGATTAAAATCATACCACGTTTTGAAATTATAATTTTAATGCCAGTACGTTTATATGTCCTTTAAGAAAAGCATTTTCAAAAACAAAACACCAGCAAGCAAAACAAAAGATTTAATAAAATGATAAGTAACGAAATATGCACTTATTAAAAAAAATAATTTCATTGAAAACAATTAATATTTAGTTATAAAATGATATCAATCTTAGAATGTATTTTATTTGACATAATTTAGATATCATTTCCGTCATAATTGTTTCTGGTTATTAATTCTTGATTATTTAGCCTTAACGTTTAATTAACACACCTTAAGACTGCATGTTATTTTTATATTTTTATATTCGTATTTTTTTTTTAATTCAGTCAAAATTTAATTCTGTACAATTGTGATGGAATGACAATGGAGCAAACGTGCATCCACTACATAAAATACTATTCTTATACAAAACAGAAGTGGAGGATGCACTTAATGCATTGTCATCTGAATTTACCATTTAATTCAATATTTAATCAAGGTACATTAGTGTCTGTAATGTGCAGATTTCATTTTAGCACTTCATGTATTGTTAATTAGCTGATGGTACAGTTACATGTTGTTCGTATGTAGATAGAAGCTTCTAGTTACTGCATTATTGTAGCCTAAGAGGGTTTTTGTTAGTTAATCCATGAAAATTACAACGCAGCTATTTTAAAAATACTATACAGCACCTAACAATATTCGTATTTCATGTTTCATATACAATTTCCATGGTATGCTATTTTACCTAAACGTTTTTTTGATTCAATAAAAAATAAGATTTAAATTATAATAGTTTATTTCGCTTCTTTAAAAAATCAAAATGTTTAATCGCAAAATAAGTACCTACCTATACATATAGTAAAATTTTATTTAGTAGGCAAAATACATAAAATTGTACACATACCTTCCTTATTGTGTATCTAATTGTAATGCATTTTCTAGAGAAGCTTTCCATTTATTATTATTTGAAAACTTGAGTATATGCTCCAGTGCAAAGTAGAAAATTACAATTTTCTTTGACGGAATTCTAAAGACTTATTAGTAATAAATGTGATGTTCCCTTTAATCTACTAATTTTAATTAAAATTCTCAAACTATTTAATAATTTTTAATAAATTTCTAGCATTTCTATAATTATGTCCCTCTATACTTATTATATTGCTGTGTACCTATATAATTAAACTACCACTGAAGGTACTTTCAGTTGTATAATTGTTAGGTGGTTTACGAAAAAGCCTGAATAAACTAATCAAATATTTAGTTACATAAACAATAGGTATACACAATAACACAGTAAACATATTAACTTAATTCTATTTACTCTAAATAATTATAGTTTAATTCTATATGTTTACAACAAAGTGAATCATTTATTTATAATAAGTACTTAATACCAGAAGATATAACTATACTGGCATCATCAAAAAAAATGTTATAATTCGAATATGTAGGTATTGCACAATCCAACATTGGTATTCAAAATTGTTAGCGTTTAAAATAAAGATAATGCCACTTTCCATTACATTGTAAGTATATAATAACATCACTAAGATGCCAATTCAATGTCCAATATAAATTCTATGGCATTTTCCCTATTCACAAAACATCTTTTCCATTTTCTTCTATTTGTATAAATTTCCACTGTCCAGTCACTATAGAACCATATTAAATTCCCTTGACGACAACAATATATGTAACGTATATATAAAAGGCACAAGAAACATATTCAAATTCAATAGCAATAAATTTGCAATTCCGTATATATATTCTAAAATTAATTTACCCCATTTTAGTGAAGCACTCTAAAACAACACCAAGACATTTCAACCTCTTCTTTACATTTATATACCGTTATTATAATAGTTTTAGTTTAAAGAGAATTACGTACAGAATTTTGTCAGAATGAGGGATTATCTATTCTGTTAAGGCAGACACACAAGATACCATATTACATAATATAAACATTCCTCTTTACTCGCACACATCCATCTTATAGTCAGTACGCCAAGTCTACACCTTACGACTACAAGTATAAGAACAAAACACACTCGAAGGATTATTCTAGCTTAATTACGTGGTAAACCCGGCACCGTTTTCATTTTCACTTTTACATGCACTTAACTGTTCATGTTGTCAGTATATCATTTTAAGTATAGACAAGTTTTTTGGTATGAATTTTTTTACAAAAAAGTATATAAACTAAATGTCTGTTATGGTAAGATCTTCTGGATACACACTAGAAGACTATACGATTACATCTCAAGACTAAATTAATATGGAGAAAATATTAAACAAGAGACTTTGGATTGAAGGGAAATTGCCATTTTCTTTATACACTTTTTTCCCTAATGCATATACAATATAATATTATTGGATACGTGACTTTGAAA
>SSSI01003479.1:9366-22737 GCA_004796505.1 Oryzaephilus surinamensis | reverse complement strand
TGGATCTGACGCAATTTACAATAATAGTGTATGTAAATTTTGAACAAGTAGTTAAAATTAGAGCTTGTTTTGCCTAAATTAGAACATTTTTATTTATATACATATCTGAATAGTTGCTAAATTCAATCCTAAGGCCAATTCACTTAGGGAAGAAAAATGTGATGATTGGTTAGCTTCCACGTGATTTAATTTCTTAAATTTTATTGGCCGAAAGTAAGGTTAGAAGGAGGATTATTGGATTATTTTGAAAAACGTCATAATTCAAGATGGACGATTTTTCTTCCCTATATGAATCACATACCTATATAATATATACCGACGAAGTGAGATGTCCGACCAGGTTAAAAAGTGGGTTCGCCATTTTTATGCATTTAGTGTATTTTTTAGTGAATTTCATATCTTGCAATTGGCGAATAAAGTGCGCAAATTTCAAAATATGATTATTTATTAAATATTACAGCATAAATTGTGTCAATTTATTTATGTCAAATGTCACAATTTAGTTATAAATTTAGTTACAACCGCTAAATGATACATGCGTATTAAAATTCTAGCTTTCCAATTCAGTTTGTTAAAAAAATTCATTTACATCCTATATTTATCAAATATTTAAACATCGTCGAAAACGTATGTCAGAAAATGACAAATAGAAAACCGCTTTTAGGTCACTTTACACTAAAGGCATAAAAATGGCGTCGTTTTCTATCTCTTTTTACTGGCCGAGTTTTTAATGTGATTTTAGTAAGGTTGAAGCGGTATATATTTTATAGGTATGTGATATGAATACAGTATAGTGCATTTTTAGATTAATAATTAGTTAAGGAAAAAATTATTTTACCATCGTGGTGAATGAATTCCGTTTTTAGCTGGAAGCGAAGGCGACATAGCTGGTTCTAGTAGTGAAGGTGATGAAAACCATCAACACAATCGTTCCCAAATTGTGGAACCAGGTGGTACATGTTCACCGTTTAATCGTCGACAATTTCCACGCGATTCCGGCTGTTATGATGCATCATTGAAAAGCAATCGACAAACCAATAAACCACCACCATCATCATCACCATTAGATGAATCGGATACAAATAATAGTAGTGAGAATCAATTTTGTGATAATAAAAATAATTTGGATGCAGTAGTTGAACAATGCAACAACGAAATATTGGCTAGAGTACGTCAAGCCCAAAAGAATTCGATGAATTTAAAGGAAGAATTAGCATATCAACCGAACATACCGAACAATAGTCCAGAAACAATGAAAAAACCAAAAGACTCATATGTAAGTGTACATGGACAAATAACATTAACAGATCCATGTAGGAAGAATTTATTTAATAGAACTGGCCGTATTAAGGAAGACATATGCGAAGCGGACCAGAAACTGAGTCAAGTCAAGTATGTCGTTGGTAGTACTAATGAACTCATGAACGACACAAATGCATTAAACATTCTAGGCAGAAGTTGTTTAAGTGAGAAATCGAGTGATTCAGGTGTGAGCAGCAGTTCATTGTCTTCTGGTACCAATAATCTGAAAGATCATCATCAACAACGACATCAGCAACAACCCGTCCTTAATAAAACTATTATTGACAACCCACAACAACAACAACCATCGCACGCCATCTATAATGTGTCTAATCATTGTGCCAATCGTTCGTCCTCAACTGCCAATAAATAAATTTTAAGAATTTTTCACTATTATACACAATATACATACATATAAATATTATATATATTAGTTGAATCGCATTTTTTAAAACAAAACTTGTATTATTTATTAGGTTATGTTTGATTAAATGCGGAATACAAGACTTTTTTACTTACAAGGCAAAGTAGGTGTTTTTATAACGAAATTTCAACCCAGTTTTACTTGTTACTATGGAAACGAGTTTGTTTTTGCGTTTCCATAGCAACAATGTGTGTAAATTTAGTTTTTGGGCAGGTCCTAATTTTACCAAAAAACCACTACTAAAGCCTATAAGCTGTAATAAATATAAATAAAAATAAATCTGTGTTTAAAAGCAATTTTTCATTAAATCAAAAGAAAATAAAAACATTATTCGATGTTAGTTTAATCGTGATAGAAAAATTCGTTTTTTTTATTAAAAAAAAAAAAATAATTTGTATATAAAAGAAGAAAATAGATATAATATATTTGCAATGTGTATATTTGTACATATACAATATTTATTATATATATATAATATTAATAAAAAAAGAAATAAAATGCAACTAGTCTTTCCTGATCTTTTTTATAAATATACAAAAAGAATTAATATAATGTAAATACGTTTTTACTTGCATCTTGTTTTTTTTCTGTTCGTTTTGGTTAAATATTGTTTTTGTTTAAAATGAAACCTAAATTTTTATGTGTATTGTACGCATATCATGCCCACCTGTTGTACATGTTACTTAATACTTCTAACTATTACCTTATAATAGAAAGTGTTATATGTCAGTCAATAAAAATAGGGAATTTATTAAATAAATCAAATCGAAAATCAATAGATCGTTTTCACTTAACACCCCCACACTAGAAACAAAAACAACAGTTTAAATAATAACAATTCATTTATTGTACATTATGAATTATATACATTTATTGCTGAATTAATTAGAGAAAAATCGGCCTGATATGTAGAGGTAACTAAAAATTTTCTAATTACATTATTCAATTTCTATTTTTTTTTTTATTGAATTTTGAAAATTGAAAAACAATACATTAATAATTATATATAACAATAAATTATAATACTGAAAGAAAAATAATTGGCTTGAATTATTTTTCTCACATAATAATATAATTAATGATTTTTTTTCCTTTAACTTTCTAACAAATTGTAATCTGACTAGCAAATAGAATTTTTCATGATAATAGCAATTAAAAAATTATTAATAAAAATATGTACGTGTGTGTGTGTGGAGATTCGAAAATGGTATTGTAATACAAATTGTTTTTGTTTAAATAATAAAACCATTCTAGAATGCCATCCAACTCAATATGAGTGAAAGTTTTTTAGAAAAAAAATAGTATGGCTAACTACAAAAATATAATAATATACTTATATACAAGCGTGGTTCGGATAAAAATTACACGTGAAATGAACTTTTATCTTTGTCTCGTTGATAATTTCAAAATTTCGCTGTATATGGAAAAATTGCACCGCAATACATGTTTGTTTTTAAAGCCAGAAATATCGTGCAGTACAAATCAATTGTACGTTTTAAAAAAATTGTAGTTTAATCACAAAAATGGCTAAATTTTCTAATTCCTTAATATATATATACAAATATGTACTTAAATGGAAATAATAATTATCAACTAAATTAAGAAACAAAAAAAAATAATAATAAACTAACAATTTATACTTTTTTGTCAAATTAGATCAGCAAATAAAATTAATAATAATAATAATAAAACAGTAATTTAATTTATAATCAGTCTCATTAAGGAAGGTCGACAAAATGGTGTGCTTGAGTATCGTTGGTGGCCAATTAATCATCACACAATATTCCAGAAAAACACAACTCTTTCACGCCACATACATTCTTCTCAAAATCAAAACAAAAAAAAAACAAAATCGCGGTTTCTTGGCCCCCATTTACACACATTCGTCTCAGTTTTTATTATTATTACTATAGTATTAGTGTATTAACTAATAAACATAGATTTGTTTTAATTGAGGCTTCAATTCGGCTGGTATTGTATAAACTTCTGTTGGTGGTTTCCTTTTCACTAGACGCCGCCATTTGCCGCCCAAATTTTTACGAAAACCCCTCACAAAACCCGGCCGCTCACTAGGCAGGTTTTGTACAAGCGTATCCTACAAAAAAAAAACAATACAATTGTTCAGTATTTCATTATTTCAATGCAGTGAAAGTCGAAAAATGGCAAAGAGAGGCGAGAAAGTTATTCAAAAAAAAAAATATTATAAAACATTGTTTAACACCTTGGCTTCATTATTATACAAACAATGTGATAAGAAATTTGTGGATATTATCATGTTTTGTAATGTAAATTCAACAGGAAATTCGTATAGAAGAGATATACGATGTCTGGTTTTCGGATGTTTATTTTTTTGGATAAATAGGGGCAGATGTTGGTTGAAATAATTTTGTTGAAGCGGTACTTTTTCAACACCCATCATCATAGGGCATCCGAGCCAGTCTATTCAACTTCTCTCATTGGATCAATACACTATTTGGTCATTGAACTTAATGCATAAGGAAACGGTCTCTAATGCTGTGACCTTGAAATTAAAAATTTTGGAAGAAGCGCGCACACGTAGAGGTCAAAATTTTTGCAAAATTTTTCCTTCCTGTTACAAATTGACCAAAAAACATTTAAGAGAAAGTTCGTTTTGTTCGTTCAAGGAAATTTTTGTAAAAAATTACATTATTTTGTCTAACGGTGTCAATGTAGAGACTTTCATTTAATGTAATCCTTGACAAAAAAATATATTAATTTATATATTCTCATTATTATTTGTGTCTTTATTTAAATAAGTGTTAAATTGACCTAGTCAGAAAGGATGGAACGAGGTGAAATTAACGGCCTCATTTTCATAACGGATTTTTAGAAAAAAAGCGTTGCGTCTCTCTTTGCCAACATTTTTTTTTAATTTTTACCACACACTCTACCTGGTCATTGTTGTACAGGTACTGTGGTTGTGGTGGCGGAGGGTATTGCCATAGGAACTGTCCTCGATATGCAAGAGGGTCCGCTTGCAGGGCTTGTGGTGCATTTGGTTGTGCATTTGTTGTTGTTGTTGTTTGTATTGGTGTTGACGATGGGGCTGTTTGTAATACAACATCCGTTGGATGGACACTGTTGCTATGCTCTTCACGTTTTCTTAATTTACTGCGAACAAGACGTATTGCAATCATAGTGCCGTTACTGCCCACCATTTTATATCGAAAATTGGCAATTTTTGTTCGAAATTTTTGTCACAACCCAATAACACAATTAATAAATATTTAGCCACTGCAAAGCGTATTTTATCAATTTTTTTATTTTTGATCACAGCACAGTTTTGGTATAATAATATTTTATATTTTGATTTGCGCTTCCGGTTATATTTTTGGCGCACAATTCAAATAAACACAATTGTATCAAATTGGTTCAGTTTTGACTAGATATATAGTTTTTGTTTTAGAGGGCCTAGCTGTATTAAATTTATTTTTTTTAATGCTAAACAACCTCTCCAAACTCAAATCCACACTCTTTAATAATAATTGAAAAGTGTCTGAAAGCGTGGTGTGGGAACGAGAGCTTTTATACCATTTGTGACGTCACACGACGAGTGTCTGATGTGGGAGCGCCAACTGGTGGAGTCCCCATAAAATTATTTATATAGAGACTTGGCCGTTCCCATGCCATGTAATAATAATTTTAAACTAGGGGGAATTTGAAATCGACGACACACGCAAAACCCAATGGGTTTAACATATATTGTAATATTATAACCGTCACAAAAATGTCGTCATTGGTAATTAGAAAGAGAAACAGCTGACGATTGAAAAATACATTGTTAGTTTGATAAGAACGTACTTTTTTCCATTTTCTTATCGTCGTTTGTCTGGAACTGTTCAAGGCACACGAAAAATATTCAAATTCTTATAGCTAATTATAAAATTTTACAAAACACTACACGTAATGTGTTATTTTTTGAGAAACATACCGCATATAGGTTTGTTTGTCCGAAAAATCTTTGAATTCTACAACAATAACATGTTGTTTTTCTCAAAATTTCAACGAAACCACTAAAAACGGATAAATAGAATTAAAAAATATTAACAATAAAACTTTTAATCAAGGTCGGGTCAGCTTTTGGAGACAAAAATACGAATAAATTCATATATTCCTACAACCTTTACATAATAAAATATGAATTTTGTGTTTTTTGCACAAATTTAACCTAATTTTGCCAACCATAAAGCATGTCACATGGTTAAAGTGTAACATTTTGTCAAAAAACACGTGTTCACATACATAAAAATAGAAATTCGATTATAAATTAAGGTTGTATGAAAAAGTATAATTGTAAATCGATTTGGCAAATAAGTTTAATGTATTTTTTCTTGTTATAACACTATAAATAAAATTCGTAGTGAAATACTATAGTAGAAAAATAAATAATCAGATTATATCACTGATAAATGGGGGTTCCACGAAGTTATATAATCGCAAAACAAAAACGGAAATACTATATGGAATATACATTATTAATAATAATTTAAATAAATGTGCAAATGCGTTCCATTTAGTTAAATTTTTCAACCTTATTTTATTGATTTACGACTTATTAAAAGAACACTCAGCCATTAAATAAATGTTATGACCTTGTACATTATTTGACTTAAATTTCAAATTAAATTTTATCAAAAATTTCACACGTTCTTATCGATCAATTAAGATATATTTGAAAAATCATTTTGTCAACTGTAAATTTATTTATACAGTTCAAATTGTTGATAATCCGGTCAAATTTTATAATTTCTTGTTAGGGTTGAACAAAACCGTTAAAGCTGATGGACTATTTTTAGAAAATTGGCAACAATAGCAGACCAGATAATGTAAAATAAAAAACTAATGTCGCGACATTTTGTTGTCATAAAATAAACACTAAAATTCTTGTTAAGATTATGTAAAATTTTTGAATAGTGCCAATTTCACTATAATTTTTTATATTTTCATTTGAAAAATCCTCCTACATTCTCACATTTCGTGCTATATATTTGCAATGTCACTTTGTTTGGGTGGTCACCAATGAAATTTTGCCAAAATATTTCATATAAACACTTTACTAGTCATAAATCATACGTATTTCGTTACATTTGTGTCATTTTTCCACAAAAGACTTAGTTATCAACTTCCGTAAACTTATAATGATTAATTCGAAGGTTTTTTACAGTGTATGACCACTTAAAGTGGATCTAATATATTTATTTGCAAAGAAAACAGTCAACAAATGCATTACGTCAATTTTTATTTGCAAAATTTTAAGTAAAAGTAGGTTCTAAGCTTGAATTATTAAACTGGATTAGAAAAGACTTAACACTATAAAGTTAAGTAGTTGCCAAGTAGAGACAATTTCAGGTCTAGGTCGTAAAACTATCCATTATTCGGGTTAAAAATGACAATATATAATGATTTCATCCATTTTTCATCAAAATACAACATTTAATTTGAAAATTTATACATGCATGTAAACACGAAATTTTTTTAAGTGAAAAAAAGTGAAGAAAATGTAAATATTTACACAATTTTCGCCTTTAATCTTAAAATTTCGTTCTTTTTTACAGTCTAATTAAGCTAGTGAAATGTATATTATAGCCAATTAGTAGAAAATTATTATATTTCAAATAAAACTACGTCATTTATTGTTTATTATTAGTTTTAGAAACTTTTTCTTAAATTAGATCAGTGTTAGTATTTTTATAAATGAAAATATTGTAAAAATAAACCGACATGATTTGTTTTTATAAATAGACGTATAGGTAAATTATATAAACAAAATATTGTAAAATAATTAATCGAAAAAAAAACCTTCAGTTAATCAACTAAGGTTACAAAATTGTTGTATTTCCTTGTCGGTTTTAAATTCAAAAGTCAAATAATCATTTTTTTAGGTCGATTTCAACAAAATTTTCGCGAAACAAGGTAATATTTGTTAATTTTGCAAATAAACTATATTGTTTACTGTAGGTGGATAAAATCTGGGTTATTATAAACAAAATAAACACAGATTTAGAGAGAATTTTTTAGGTCAACAATTATTTTAACCAGAAAAAAAGAACGCAAAAGCACAAAAGTAATTTGTTTATATTGAATGAACGCGAAAATGAATCATTTTTGATAAAACACTGTTTTCCGTTAAATTTTACACAATTAATAAAATGACTAACCATTATATTATAAATTAGTGTGCAATTTAAAATTTTGCAACAAATAATTTAAAATTTGCACATTGACCATTTAAATAAAACGTCCTTTTTTCCTGCATAGTACATTGAACTCAATTTTAAAACGTAATAAGTTTGAATTATTCAACTTTGCAGCTATTTTAAATCCTAAAACAGACTTACGAATCGGGATTTCAGCTTGTTAGAAAATCATTTTTATTTAAATGTTCGTTTACACAGTTTACGACCTTCAATTTGATTAGAAATCCAACTGGAAAATCTCATTTAATCATTTTTTCGTTGAAAAATCAATTCGCATATATATCCATAAATTGTTTATATGTTTGAAGATGAAAAGAAACAAAAAAAAACTTGTTGACGAACTGCTCTGGTGGAAAAATTTTCCTTTAATCAATTTTTAAATCCAAACAAATTAAATGAATCTGTCTGATGATTTCGATTATACAATTGAAAATTGTAATTTCCAATCAGTTTTCACCAAACATGAAAATTTTAAATACGATCCTCTTTCTACTCACATTTTACTACAAAAATATATGCATTTATACTTAATATTTATAGTTTTTGGCACTAAAACTGACATTATAAATTTAATGTTCGTAATTATATTTTCTAACAAAAATTAAATAGAACTTTGTAGAATAGCTTTTTTTTATAGGGCCGTTTAAAAATTGTTTACTATTCCATCTACAACTATATTATGCAAAATGTGTAATTTTTAAACAAAATAACTGGTGTTTATTTGAAATTGTTAGAAAATGTTAGAAAAAATATATCTACACAATTGAATGCTATGTAATTATAGAAAATTATGTTTCTAGTTCAATCTGGTTTCTGGTATTTGTAAGGAAATAAACAATTTTATTAATTTCGCCAATTTAATTGGCACTATTTTTCTATCTGCTGCTGTGTGTGTGATCAAAAATAAAATAAAATTCCGTCTGCAGTTATAGTTCATTCATTTAATAGAGCGGGAATATTTGAAATTTTCAAAAATACACTAACTTTGTTGGTGTTTCGTTCAAATACAACTCAAACACCAATAAAATAGCAGCATTTTTCAAATATCCGAATACAGTCGATTGCCTTGATATTTTTCTGTGCAAATAATGGTGTGGTTGATTTATTCAATAGAGCGGGAAATTCAAAATTTTGAGAAATACTCTATTTGTATTGGTGTTTGTTTGAATCAAAACTCGAACAAAATTAAAATACACTATTACCCAAAGAATCCAAATACAAACAATTCATTTTGGAGTAAATATAGTATAGTTCATTCATTTATTAAAGCGGGAAGTTTGAATATTTCAAAAACACTCTACTTTTATTGGTATTTCTTTGAAACACAACTGGAACACCAATAAAATATACCATTTTTTAAAATTTCTAAATACAGTCGATTGATTTGAATCTTTTCTAGATAAATATGGTATTGTCGAATTATTTAATAAAGCGGGAAATTTAAATTTTTGAAAAATACTCTATTTGTATTGGTGATTATTTGAAGCAATAAACTCAAACAAAAATCTCCCAAAATCTCCAAATACAAACAATTCATTTTAGAGTAAGTATACTTCATTTATTTACTAAGGCGGGAAATTTGAAATTTGAAAGAAATACTCCAATTTTATTGTTGTTTTGCTTTGAAACACAACTCGAAACCCAATTTAACGACAGTATTTTTGAAAATTTTCGACTACAGACGATTCTTTTGGTTATTTGTTCGTAATTTACCTTATTGTAACTGCTAATAACACAATAATAACACCAACCATAAACATTGCCACACAAACACCACCAATCATGTACAAACTCTCATTTGGAGCATCTGAAAAACAAGAAAAAAAGCAATTTACATTTTTAAATCTCGTTAAAAAATCAAACCAATACAATTAATATTGTTATAAAATGCAACGATATAAGATGACTCATGAAACTTTCTACAAAAACACAATCTTGCATTTAAATTTCACGTGAACAATAAATGCTAAACTCCCTCGTTAGTGTTATACATGTATAAGAAAATAAGAAATCAATTTTGTTTTATGTATTGTATTGTAACCCGGTTTTTACAGGTTTTCCATTCTATTTTCAGGTTTTTATCGGTATCAAATTTGTGTGTGTGTGTGTGTGTGTGAAAAGAGCCCCAATCAATTGACGTAATATTTCTGTTATACTAGACTTGTATATTAACGTTTCTATTTACATAAATATTAATATTAAAACCATGTTGAAGTAGGTATAATATTAAAACTCAAATAATAACGATTATTGATCACACTATAATATTATAAAATTATTTTAATCACAATATATTATCAATATAGTTGCGTCTATAAATAGAACGCAAAAAAATTGGTACAAATGGCAAATATTTTATTGAATTTTGTTAAAATATTATGAAAACCAGCAGGTTCAATGCCAAGAACATTTTATTGAAAAAACACTAGGTATAACAATAATAATAAATAAAATCGATACATTGGTAAAACCTTCAATAATTCAATGAAATAAAAAAATTATAAGGAAATTTAATGAGATAATTATTTCGTCTAATACTTCAAGATGAATTTTCAATTGTTCCATCTAAGTTGGTAAGAAACAAGAAATGGCAGATGTTAAATAAGGAGGTCAACATTAAGGAGGTTCAGCTGTTGTTAACGAAAAAAAAAACCAGAAGAGAAGGAAAAAAAATCATGTACATTGCATTACGTAATGCAGTTTAATTAGCATATTAACTGTATTCAATAACATACCAATCGATGATGTATTTTACAATTTATTATTATTTTCTAATTAAATAACCTTCGAAGGAAACCTTTACATAATTATGTTTACAATTTCAAAAATTCGCTTTATTTTTTTCGTGCAAAAAAATTAGTCATAATAATTTAAACAAAATTAATTTATTAATTAGTTGGTGTGTGAATCATTAAAGTTTTAAATGGATGACGTTGAAACAATATTTATTGTACATGAAAAATTACGAAACGTGCAACGAGAAAAGTTTTTACGTACATTTTGTTATTGAAATTGAGAAAAAAAATCTAACGTGATTTCATGGAAAATCTCAAACAAAAATACACACCAATAAGTAGTTTCATGAAAATACATAATCAAATTACATCGCGATAATAATAGGTGTACGTTTTTCCAATGAATCTAAATATATGTGATTGTATTCAAAATTTTGCAAATTATTGGTATATATTTTTATAATTAGAACTGCGAGTCCCTTTTATAAATAAAAATAAAGAACAAATATTTAACCATCTGCTACATTATTCTATTTATAATCAACCAATAATAATAATAGTTCAATAAATTTGATAAGTATATTATAGGTGTTGTAAAAATATTTTATTATCACCAATGATTATTTATTGTTTGCATTTGAATCGGCATATTTATTTAAAAATTGTTTATGATCTCATACAGAACAAAATTAGAACAAATTGTCTTAATTTAGAAATTATAATTGAGACATTTACCAAAAATTTAATCAATTATCAAAAATCATTAACGATACAAATCGATTTGTTTCATATTTGTATCGTTAATTTATTAAAAAGACTTCCAAGAAATTGTGGACAAGAAAATTAGAACGAATTATCTTAATTACAAATTAAATTAAGACAAGTTTTGATACGTTTACCAAAATCTTGAACAATTATCAAAAATCATTAATGACAGAAATCGATTTTTTGCATTTTGCATTTTAAAAAGTTGTCTAGAAACCAATAAACAATAAAATTAGAGCAAATTTCTTTAATTAAAAATGAAATAAAGACAATTTTTAACAAAATTGATTAATTATCAAAAATTGTCAGTGATATTAATGACTCATTGCATTTAAATCGTCGATTTATTCAAAAAAAGTCTATAAAGTCATAAACAACAAAATTAGAACAAATGGTCTTCATTACAAATTAAATTAAGACAAATTTTGACACATTTAACAAAAATTTGATCAAGTATCAAAAATCATCAATGATATAAATCGACTGTTTGCATTAAACTAAGAAATAATTAAAAGAAATTAATTACATATTACATTAAGATAAAGAAATTAAGACAAAATTAAGAGATTTTGACAAATTCAACATAAATTTGATCAATTATTAAATGATCAATCATACAAATCGATTTTTTGCATTTGGATCGTCAATTGAATAAAAAACTGTCTACGAACTCATAAACAACAAAATTAGAACAAATTGTCTTAATTACAAATTAAATTAACAGAAATTTTGACAAACTGACGTCAGATTATTGTATGTCTAAGCATGTGATTTTTCAATTAAATTCGTTTAATGATCAAAAATTGTGTGTCCATTTGTGTAAATTTACAATTACGAAACAATGTCTAGGCGAATTTTTCAATTAAATTTCATATAAATTTCCATTTAAAGTGCATTAGACTTTGTTAAGTGTATTCATATAAAAATGTGACTTAATTCAACACGTTATTATCTAAAAAGTGAACAATTGTCAATAAAACATTGTCAGCGCATTATAAAAAAAAATATATATGAAGAAAGCCCTTTGTTTGTCGGGGTTCAAAAACCAGTTTTTTATACAAAGGGCAACATACCCGATAAAACTCTTTTTGTTTATTCATGTTTAGTTGGCATATTTTTGCATGATTTGCATTGGCACCAACTTTATCATTACAACAACATTAAAAAAAATACACAGTTTTATAATTTATAGTTTAAACGCACGCAAGTTTTGCCTTTTTTGAAGTTTTCAATCAATCTCATCAATTTTATTGTCTTTTTTTTTGTTAAGGTCAATCTAATTCCTATTAGAAGGCGATCTTTTATACAAATGGTAGTCTGTCTCATGGTCAAATATATGTTGAATTTTTTACACAACCATATAAATTTTATCATCAATTTTAACTTATATAAGAACTTTCTCTACAAACTTGAAAATTGGCCGAAAACAGTGATTTTTATATATTTAAATGAAAAAAAATCTTGTGTTAGAAAGAGAAAGCGAAGGTTAATATTATATATTTTATTTATACACTGTAAAAACCTTCGCAAATACTACTTTTCAGAATTGGTTGGAATCGGATTGAACCGCTCCGTTTGTACAATACATTTTATGGTATTTTTTCTTCTTTTTATAACAAAATGGCTGGTTATTCCCACCTGTAATAATAATTAATCAAATATTGTTTATAATTTTATATGTTTCTCATTAGAATCAATGACATTTGACGTATATTATTATTGTTTTGTTATTTTTATTTCCACCAACAGAAAACCCATTACGTGATCTATTTTAATAAATATTAAAAGATGTGGAAAGTGAAAAAAAAAATGAAAGTAAACAATAGTTTTGATAAACAATTTTCTTAATACAATTTCGATATATCTAGCAACCTCTGGTTTGGTGTTGGTTAGCAACCAAACAAAAAACAAGGTGTTATTCCTTAGT
>SSSI01003473.1:0-11829 GCA_004796505.1 Oryzaephilus surinamensis | reverse complement strand
GTACTGGAAATTATCGTACATATTTGTCGAAAAGAATATAATAATTCTTCAAAAATAACGGAATACAGAATTAAAAAAGATTATAAATTTTCAGATAGATGTTAAATACGTATAAGCATATATATATATTATTATTTTTAATAAATTTTAAATTTCGCGCTTACAGTGTAGCTCAAAATGGCTGCGCCCTTATGTAGCCCGGTCGGACATCTCTTTTCAGCAGTATATTTCTCTAAGTATGTGCTAAAATCACACTAAAAACTGGGCTAGTAAAAAGAGATAGAAAACGACGCCATTTGTATGTCTTTAGTGTAAAGTGACCTAAAAGCGGTTTTTTATTTGTCATTTTCTGACATACGTTTTACGGCGATGTTTAAATATTTGATAAATATAGTTTATGTAAATGTATGTCTTTAACAAACTGAATTGGAAAACTAGAATTTTAATACGCAAGTCTGATTTAGCGGTTGTAACTAAATTTATAACTAAATTGTGACAATTGACATAAATTGTCAGTGACATAAATAAATTGACACAATTTATGCTGTAATATTAAAGTCACTAAATATATAAAGTACCGTAATAGTCCGCCATGTTTGCTCTATTATTAGGCGCCAAATTTAAATTTTCGTGACAACATGTATGACAGCAATACAAAATACATTTTGGAACAATTTAAATTTCGTGACAGCATGTATTTTGTATTGCTCTGATTGCTGTCATACATGCTGTCACGAAAATTTAAATTTGGCGCCTAATAATAGATCAAACATGGCGGACTATTGCGGTACTTTATATATTTAGTGACTTTACTGTAATATTTAATAAATAATCATATTTTGAATTTTGCGCACTTTATACGCCAATTGCAAGATATGAAATTCACTAAAAAATACACTAAGGGCATAAAAACGGCGGACCCACTTTTTAGCCCGGTCGGACATCTCACTTCGTCGGTATATATTATTTTAGGTATGTAATATAATCTTGCATACATTTACGTATACATATATAGATTATAAATATAAATGTCATATGAGTTAAATATAATAATATAATATCACATATGTAGGTATAAAAGACTTTTAAAACATAATTAAATATATGTATATACAATATCATTATTTAGTATAATGCGAATTCACATGTCATAAAATAATATCGATTACATGATAAAAATACATTATAGTAATTTTTATTACCCGTATCAGTCGCATATGTATTCTATGCTATGCATAACGACGTTCTACGCATTACCTGATAATATTAATTTACCACCCATTGCTTTGAATCTAATTTCAGGAAATTTATTTTTTAGTAATTTAATAAATACTCGTAATATTTCACCAACAAAAAATGTAAATTTCAATTATTCTTCTTTCAATTATTTATTATTATGTAAATATTCCTTGGACGCCCCTCTTTTGCAAAGTAAGCAAAAATAGTCATAAACAAATAATATACTGTTATATTTACCTACTTGAAAAAACTTTAAAAAAAGGTGCAGTACCTAATACCATAAACGAAATTTTCTTTTGGTGTTTAATTTCACATATTTTTTTTAGAATAAACATTTACCTATTGGGTAATTTTACACCAAAAATACAAAAAGGTTAAAAGGCAAAAAATAAATTTTTGTACCTAATACATACATATGCATATGTATGTATGTACATGTATGTATTACATAGATAATAGTAAACTTACTTGGAAAACCTATGGATATCTGGTGGTGGTGTGGAAAAACCAATTATCAGCACACGTGTTTATAAATTGCGGAAATAATATGACAGTAATAAACAAACGACTAAAGATCAGCGTACAAAATCTTACAAATTCTTAAGAAATTATAAGATGAAGAGAAAATTACATAATTAAAAAAGGTCTATATTCAATGTGGTACCTACACTGGACCTTTAATTAGTCAGTCGATTATTATTACCTAACTGTATGATTTTATACTACTCATAAATTGTGAAATTATGTCAGATTATCATTAGCTGCGTGAAACGGCCTTAAAATTGATCTAGATATATCTATGATACAGAACCAACTTCCGGCTTTGTTTATCAGCCATGTTCTTAACTTTAAAAAACAAAAAAAAAAACAAAAACATACAATTGTTACAATCACAAACATTACAATTAAAATTAATGCAAATGAAAAGTGTAATTGCTGCAATTATTCTAAATATATAGTGCTGATTGTTGTTAAACATAACCGAATTGGTCTTTTGAGACGGTTTTTTAGTTCTATCGAAGAGAACGATATTTAATTGAGGCTGTATAGAAAAAACAGTGTTCATATTATCATACAACTCGGTATCAAAGTATACTTCGTTGCAAAATATTTTGAGTTTATGACCTTTACTAATATTTAACTCCAATAATCCTAATTATATAACAATAGATTATTTAATGAGGTAGCCGCACCTTTGTCCTCTTTTTTATTACCTGTCAATACTAGCTGGTAAGCGTAAATTTTCCGGTCCCTATCATAAAACTGAAAATAATTTATGACCATCTTCAAACCAATAGAAATATGTATATAAACAATAAGTGGCAGATGTTTACGGGTGATAAACAAGTTTAAGGAATATCTAGTTCGTCTAAATAGCACTCAGTTTGTGTAAACAATTCTTAATTGCACTTTTAACCCACCACAAATGCAGAACTAGCCAGATACATTGTCATTGCATTTCTCTTCATTATTTTGACAAGCCACGCCCAATAGGAATATTTACATTTAACAGCTAGTAACTAAAGTATATACTAGTAGTATTTATGGATAGTAAGTTTATTGTAGGAGGCTGGAAAACCGATTAGGCTCCTTAAATAGTCAAAGTTGTAAACTCAAAATATCTTGCAACAAACTATACTCACTCGATTCGTCTCGTTCGTCAAGTTTCGCAATCGCATGAAAATTTTCACTTTCCAACCCAGCTGCGAAAATAACTATAAACATAACATAAACTTTACTAAAACATATTACAGCGGTAATTAATTAGTTGGGCCCCTGGATATACATATGAAGGTATCATATCGAATATCCTAATATCCTTCATACATTTTCATATTCCATTTAGAGATCTCAATTTAGAGTTCCCTTGTTTTTAATGTCACATACATTTATTAGACATAATAAGATGAACATATTAAATATAAAATATAAAGATATATGTAGTACATTGCAGAAGATAGTATGTGGTGTAAGTTATTTTTATTTAAGATAAATTTACGTTTTTGGTTATAAGTAATGTTCCTTAAGGAAAATAATATAGAACTTATTATAAAAATTAAAAATATAACGAGTATTAATATTTATGAGTATGTCTTTATGTATTAAAAATAAAGTTACAAAGTTCACCAAACCAAAAGTTATTATTACAACTAATTTAATAAACATGCAAAATAAATGTTCCACTAATTTTTGACATAAAAATTTAATTGAAACATGAACTATAAACAATTTTGCTTGAGGCTTGAGTAAATAAACATGAGACAATAATAAAAAAAAAAACGAAATACCTGGATAAAATAAATTCAATGATTTTTCTGACAAAATCCTTTTCAGCTTACGCCTTCATGAAATTCCTATTCAATTTGAGTCTATGTGCTAACATTAACATTAAATGTGATTAAAATAACCTCATCTTGATAACACCACTCTAAATACGACCCTTTATTAATTTACCTCCCATGTAAGTAGGATAGTGAACTAAGAACTCAAAATTTCTACAACAAACAAAATAGAGTTATGTTGTATTTTATATTATATTTATATATTAAACACCACTTAATTCTTTTATTGAATACATTTGAAGTGTAAAATTTCATCATTGCATAACCCCATAACAATTTAACAATTTAAAAATAAGGCAAGCATCTTCCTACACACAAATGTAATTTTTTACATCTTTGACTCCGTTACCAAAATTTTATCTAGTGGAACATTAAATCAGGGCAACATTTTACCAATTTTACGCACAAAACATCTCCGCTCACACCACATACTAATATAATGGAGATTATATGGAAAAAAGTTATCTCGGTGTCACACACGCCAAGCCAAACAGAATACATATAATATTGGATGTTAGTTTATTAGACTATACCATGGGTGGTTGTTTGCCATTATTTACGTCAAACTAAAACACCCTCAAAAACATTGTCGGCAATCTATGGCGGCTTTGCATTATATACGAATAAACATACTCGTATATTGTTGGTTGTGTGTGTATTTTATACTTTGTTATAAATTAATGGTGTTAACGAAAGACTGATATTAATTGCTTATACACTGTCTTAACTACTGCTAGGAAAAGTTTTCCGGTGACGTGATAAATAATTATTGTTAAATCTCTGTTAGGGGCATATTCGTACTTAATTTTTGTTTATTCGGGGTACATTTGTCAATTATTAACTCCTTACAATGAAGTTGCACATTTTTTTTATTTATTCTGATTCTGAAAATGTACTTACTTTTTTCTATGTGTAATAGTTTTTTTTGAACAATTTTAAAATCACAATTTTGAGGTTAACTTATTTTCTTATAACTTTATGACATCAATAAGTTACAAAACAGATGGGGGAATGCGTTTGCCACATTGTATTTTATGATAAAATAATAAAAAACTTTTTTTTAATTAAAAATGCGATTATTTTTAATTAAACTGTTACCTACAAAAATAGTGATAAAACGATGTTTTGTTCCATTGTATAACAACCCATATTCGGCATATTCCATAAATTTACAAAACCAAATTTTTCTTGAAAAAATCAAAAAGTTTTACTTTAAAAAATTTTGATGTGATTGTATAAAGAATCACTTGCGCATTCCAAAAATAAAATAAAAAATATATGGTTCCATTTGAAAAAAAAAGTTGGTAACCCTGGGGACGTTACCTTAACAGCTAGATATCAAAAATTCATATCGGCTAAAACATGCAGAAAAACTTACCAAACGACTTTCTCCTGACACTGTACCTATAAATGATGATATAAATACATTATAATACAGGGTGAGTGTAAAGTAATGTAGCACATCATTTTTTTATTAGGTCTAATACCTATATAAAATAAAAAAATGTAGAAGTATGTATGTACTTAAAAATTATATTTCATAAAAATATTGTTTTTTCATCCATGGAATGTAGTATGTATTATAACTGCGCCCGGGGTTTTATTTGGTTTTATGTTGAAATGCGCTTTGCCAACACTTTTTAAGTTTAAATGATTAAATCAATTGTTTTTGATTCCAGAACTGCACTGATTAAAATTCCAATTATACACACAAAAATGTTTTTGCTATCTTGTTTATGTTTTTGTAATAGAGAATGAAATTACGGCTAATGTAATTACAAACAAATGCGGCGTTGTTCCATGTGAAAAAATTAAAATCACAAATATGAAATGCAATTTAAGTCATTACAAATTTTAAACATCATCGACTTGATTTTCATTTAAAACATGAACAATTCGAAATTTTAATGTCTGATTAAAATGTAAGCAAACTTTAATCCAATATAAGATAAAGATTTTAATCCATCAATACATGCTGACTTAGTTATTAAATATCATCTAATAATACACTTCGCTTGATTTATATGCATTGAGCGGGTGGTCACTTTTGGAATTGAATTTGAATTTTCTAGTTGAATAAACCATTAAGCAATCGAACACCTGTACTCTGATAGTGAACATTCCGAGAACAAAGACATTTTAACAAAGTTTGGCAAACAATTTCACGATTCTCAAACTATTAGTTGATACGTGAAATGCACGAATATAGGTATTCTTTTTAAGTTTCTAAAGAGAAGAATATTTCGAAATTTGAAAACTTTCTAGTAAATTTCTATATTTACTTGAATTAATTGAACTGAGTATGTACCTATAACAATATTGCAATTCTAATTTTAACTGGTTTTCATTTGAATTTTGATTTAATTAATATATTGGCTATACTGAGAATATCTTTGTAAAAGAAATTACATAGTATAAAATATTTCCTTTTTATGTTTAAAACAGTTCTATTTTTCAACTTATTTTTCATGTATAAAACAAAATCCTAATAAATTTGTTTGGTGTGGTTTTATTATTAAAATTCTACCACAACAAAAAATGCGATCGTTCATGTTTTCTTTTCATCTTTTTAATAAATTACTTTCATACACGAAAATAAATCAACAATCGTTTTTATCTCCATTTACCATTAGTTATACACGCATACATACGTGTAGCCAATTTGTTGATTTTTTTTATTTGGGTATAACCAGTATGGTGATGCTTGCTATTATTCGGGTATTTTTCTTTTACGTGGTAAAAGACTAAAATACTTATATGAATATTGCGTGCGCTTGGACTGCTATAAAGCCGGATAGAAATCGTAGATAGAAAAGAAACTTTGTTGTACAAAGTGGCTCTTCTGTTTTATCTTTACACTCAGGGTACTTTAATCAACAATGCCATCAAATTTTATGTTCACTTTTAGTCTACAACTAGACAAAAACTACATTTTACTTAAAAAAAGAAATGTAGCAATGATAAGTTGTAAATCTGTTAAAAACAACAACTAAATCGTAGTCGAAGTTTTGTATATCTATTTAATTTTCAAATACATATCATGGAATCTGTTACCTAATATTTACGAAATAATATTTTATTTCGACATAATTTGTCCTTATAAAATAAACTTTTAAAATCAATCAAATTTTATAATGAATTAAAATATTAAAATCATAATTGAAAAAAAAATAGATGTTTATTTTAAAATACCTAAAAGGAATAATTTTAAAATACCTAAAAAGAATACAACGAATACCTCAATTTTCAACATAATTAAATACCAATGCGCTTAAGCTGTATCGAATTTTATAATATTTAATGAAATCGATAAGTAAATTAGTTATATACGTTACCTATCTATACGTATATATAAAAAAGCTTTTAAACATAGAGCGAAAACGATAAAAAAAGAAGTAAATTATTTTCCGGACTGTTATGCTTGAATAGAAATGGCTTTCATTGTTACATTTTAATTTTGGTCTGAAATGAGAACAAATGAATTTTTCACTGTAAAAAAAAACCTATGTATACTTGTACTAGGTAATATTATGCATTCAAAATGAAGAAAAAAGAGTAACAAACACCATCTATAAATTAATTAAATATTACAATAAAAATTGCGGACATTTAAAAAAATTAAAAAATGTGTATTTACGAAAAAGTTGTACAAAGAGTAATCAAATAGTTTTTGGTGTTATATTAATGGCATTTAAAATATTATTAATTTGAATTAAATTTTATTTTTAATTTTTATAATTTTGTCTTTCCTATTTCTTTTCATTTAAATGTACTAATGTTTTAACTTTATAAAAATTAAAAATAAAAGATATATTTTTGAATTACTATCTGAAAATATTGATTGTGGTTTTTCTATTGGCAACATTGAATTAAAATAAGAATTCTATTGTAAATATGTAATTATTGTAGCAGTGAAATATTATAATTATAATAAAAAATACATGGCAGAAAGGGATTCATTCCAGCTCGAGTTCGAAATTCGGTCTTTAGCCTCTTCCTCTTTGGCAAAATCCTGTCTTTCACTTTGTCACGTCGGTTCTATAATGTTGTATATTTGGATCGGAATTTTTTTTCATCACAAATAATTAATACATATCTAATTTTATGATTTAGGTGCTTACATTTTGCTTAACAGAACAATTTGGTTGGCTAAGTGCCCACTGTTGTGGTTTGTTTTGTTTCAGTTTTAAAAATAAAAGTTGATATAGGTTTATAGGTAATATTAAAATTGGTATAGTATATACCAATTCATAATGTTCAGGGTTTCAAGAAACAGTTTTAGAATAGCGCTAATTCTAAAACTTACTGAAATAAAGAAAGTTGGTTTTTCGCTAATATGTTCACAAAAACTTGGAACCTAAGTTACTTAGGCATAAATATTATTAAAATGTGCTTACATACATATATTGGCTATATTGCCAATCTAACAACGTTATAGGTATTCTAAAAAATCGATCAGTTGAAATTAGAGAATCGCCCATTTAATTTAACGTTCAATAATTTATTTCATACATTTACAAACCAGTCGTACTACTATTAGTTTGGAGTATTTATTTAATTTTCTGTTCATTGCACATCATTATGTATATGTCTAATGCGTAATTGAAATATAAACGATATGAATTTTATTAAATAAATAATACAACACTCACATAATCATTTTTACATGATGCCATAACATTATTGAAAATCGTTAATTTAAATTATAATTAAAATTAATGTGCTAAATTTATTTAGCTGAACAGTGTGTTTACTCGTAAACTGCATATTTAGGTGCGCATTTAATTATATTTATTATTACAAAAGTCAAAATCAATTTTTAACAAATGCCACAAAATAGTTAAAATAGAAATACAATAATAACGTAATTAAAAAATGGTACAGTTTCCTCTCAGCAATGTCAGTTTCATAAAATGTACTGTTATTGAAAAATAATTTTAAAATGAATCAATTGTAGTAGAATTTGTTTTTGACAAATTATTTGTGAACTCACTCGTCCTGTTATATTATTACTAGTATATTTCAATTATCATAATTAATTATTGTTAATATCGTGATCATCGTATTACATTGATTACATAATAATAAATAATCGAGTTTATGACAATAAATCATCTTCTTAACATGATTTACCGATTTCATAATTAATTAAACTCGGATTGTTTTAATGTCACGATAGTATTGACAATCAGTTCTGATTGATACGTAATTGTATTCCCAATAGAAATCTGAAAACCAGTGTAATTAGATTTTTCTCAAACAACTATTATGCAGTACACACAACTGTATAAAGAGAACGGTTCATTTCTATAGAAGAGGCTGAAGAGGTTCATTGAAGCAATACCCCAACGCCAAATCAAATTAGTTTCCAAGTTGATTGTAAATCATTTGAATTATGCAGGACGCACATCCATATGTTGTAAACACTATCATTAGAACTACATACCATTTTAGGTGTGCTTCTTTTAGTTTATGAATTATATTTTTTAAACATTTTAACTTTTAACACTATAATCAAATATTTGTATAACTATTTAAGGTAAAATCAAGTGTGGTTTTGTAAAAATAAATCTAACCTAGATGTTCTGAATTGATCAGTTGAACTGAAATAAGTAACAAAAACAGTTATATTTGCTATATTCCTATTTGCTTATTACTAAAAAATTAAATTGTTTGATGCAATTCCAAGCATTTCTTGTATTCATGATATTGTTTTATTATTTTACTTCATTAATAATCGTTTTTATAGTAAGTATGTCATCCGTATTATACTGTTTGCATACATATGACTCTCGCTTTAACGTTAAACTTGATGATACATAATGTTTTATTACTTAGAATTATAGATTATCAAACAAAGATGCAGCTATGCAATTTCAGCTTTAGAAAAAGTGCTTTGTTTCAAAGGATTAATACCAATTTGAAATAAACGAACACTACAAATTGTTTCGGTATTAATTATTTAATTTCCTTAAAAACCCTTCGAAAGCAGCTTTTACTAACAAAGGCCATAAAGCCAAACAAGACAAAAGAAATAAACCAACCGTTCTATTGAGAAAATAAAAATTGTGTAACAATATATAAATTTTTATTGTCCCACTAAAAGTTGGGAGATAGTCAATTAGTTTTGTTTTTAAAAATAGAATTTTGAAAGGTGTTTTTTATATTGTTTTTGTTTTTTTGCTTTTTATTATTAAATATTGCTGCTGCTTGACTTTTTGATCCCTTGATACACATTAAACATTAAAACCGGGCGTAACTTGTCTTAATTAAATTTAAAAACCAACACTTTTATCTGTTGAACCTTCTTTTTAAATTTCTTACCACCGCTTTATAACGTTAGAATGAAAAAACTGCCAGTCTCTCAAACTAATCTAAAAATATTCCACGAAATGGAAAGAGCTTTGCAATTAAGCTTTTTATCCTGAACACCATCAAAATGTCACATTTGACAATCTCTCTACTAATACAAAGTGGGAAACAAACTTCTTTAGTGATTCGTTTTATTATTTTTAGAATAGGTATAAATTTCCTTGACGCTATTATGTTTTTCCCATACATTCACTTTATTTAGTTATGTTTCCAAACTTTTCCTTTCTTCCACACACAACAAATTGTGCACCATTCAAACCCTTATACTTATATAACAATACTTTAACTTTCGGACGGTTGAACTTGTTTAAAAGGCCGCCTGAACCCCCCTTGTTTGAAGCGAACGAAATATTGCATTCATCAATTACAAAATCTCTGTTGGTTAAAGAAAACGCTGTTCTTTTAACCTTCTTCGAACCTTTTTTTGTATCATGGTTTTTGCACATTCAATGTAAACTGAACGAATTTATTCGTTCAATAATATGTAGCCACTAATTTTGATGTTTTCATAATACAAGTAGCAACCACATTTTCCATTATAATATTAATGATTAATAATTTAATATAGAATTTGTATTGAACAAAATTAGTGTATAAAACCTGATTTCCTTGTCTGTGGAAAGCAGTGATTATTAAATTATCACCAGTAAGTCAATCTTTTTTCGTTTTCCCTATTTTTTCGACACTAATGAAAAAAGAATGACAATATTTAACTGATTTTTTACAGATTATCTAATATTCTATTAACATGAAATACCCGATATCATTTCATGAACAGATAATAATTCATTCATGTTTGCTTATTATAAATATAGTCGGGACAATATTTATGAAAATATATTGTATTTTCATGTAATTGGAAAAGTTGTATCAAATTATTACGTTATTAGCCCGAAGCAAAGAAAACTAATAAAAATAGCAGTTGTTTGTTGCAAGTGAACGTTCTCGTATCGATTGTATAGTGAAAGCTTTTTATGTTTTTTTTTTTCTGTTTGCAGGTGTCATTCTTTTCCACAAGTCCAGAATTGAGTAACAAACAGCGTTTTGAATATTTTACGAGAACAATACCTTCTGATCACTATCAGGTGAAGGCAATGGTCGACATTATTAGAAAAATGGGATGGAGTTATGTGTCTATTATATACGAGGAATCAAATTACGGCATTAAGGTACATATTATATAACAATTCATGTGACTTAACAAAACGTTCATTATGTTACGAATTTAAATAAACATAGAAATTCAACTAACCACAAATCTACAAATGTAACAAGAAAATGTGCAAATTTAAATACATCCGTTGAACGCCTCGAAATTTCAATGAATTCTAAATTACAATTTAAAAGACTCGTCTTTTACTCCATAGCATTTTGTGCCATTCAATTCAGTATCCTATTGTGTAATTTTACATGGTGTGCATATATGCATATAAGTATATATGTATATAAGCATGATAATATAAGGTGACGACGCATATTATTAGGTACATGTAGATACCTACATGGATAATTTATCGATAATAATTTATAAAGTTGTGAAATTTATATATACCACCAATTATTACTTACACTCACACAAATTCCCAGTCAATATATACATATATGTATATGTACGTATATACCTATATATACGTATTTACGATAAATTTCATGATCTTCATAAGTTGTTTGAATTTCTAATAGCTTATATGCACAATAATTGCCAACTTGTATTAGATTTTACACCCGGTGTAACTTATATACCTACTAGCACCAATGTTAGCAGGTATTAAGGAAATTGTGAAAAGCATTAACGTTCTGTATAATTGCAGACTTAAATTAAAAGCTATCATACATTTGCGTATTTGTTGGGCAAATTTTCAAAATGTCTATAATT
>SSSI01003471.1:0-23134 GCA_004796505.1 Oryzaephilus surinamensis | reverse complement strand
CCAATTTTCCCAGTGGCGTAGAAATTATGAGGGGATATATCCTACACAGTCCCATAAACTCCACCACTGGTAGATGAAAAAAAAAATGAATTAGGGCTTAAAAAATAGCTACTGCTGACGATAATATAGTTATATACGAAATTTAACTCTTCTGTCTTAAATAGTTTTTGAGATATTGTCAAAGAACTACAAAAAAAAAAATTATTACCCTCTGTATCTATGTATAATGGTGGGTTTACGGACCCATACTAATAGGAACTTTTTTCTTAGAATCAACCATAGAATCACCCCTTCATTTTTGTCCACACACTATAAAACACCCTGTACAGTGTTTCGGTTCATGCATTATTCGATGAAGTGAACGTGCAAGAAGAAGAGCGTTCACACACACAGTCTAAAATTCCTTCCACTACATACTTAGTTAACATACATCATTATTTATTACAAAAGACTATTGAGGAACACCTGATCCACACACATAGGGCACATACAAGCCCACATTATCGTCTTGCAAATACAAATACTAATAAAACTCTCACGTCTCAGTTCTTGCCATTTATGCCAGCTAGCACATATTCTATATGCATGTAATGCATGTATGTGTGGTAGTTCTTATAAGCCGAAATGTCGTTATTTGTTTTAAAAATGTATGCAAGAAATGGTAGAAGAAAGGAGAAAACGTCTCTCACAGGCGCATTATTACTACATGGTAGTGGTAGAAGAGAATATGTGGGCACCGCAACCGTTTTCGGAGCCATACATGCATAGCATACATTCTGTATTATTATTATATATAGGGGTTGCACATATATATTTCAGAAAATGGGTGTGTGTGTGTGGAGGACCTCATATACAATTCGACCGTTTCTTATTGAAAAATGGAGTGTTTGAAATTACTTTTAAATTACATTTACAACCATCCTGGATTGCGAAGGCATTTACCAACAAAATATTGAAGAAAAAACAAATTGAAATAAATTATCTTTTGCAATATATACATATATAAGTAATAAATCATTTTGTGTTATTCGCTTTGTCCTGTCAACCGCATGTATATTTTTAAATATGAAATTATTTTCTCTTACAAGAAGAAACAGTTTTTTTGTGCAAATACAAGTAAAACAACGCGCGCGAAATCGATACAAAATCAATAATCGTACACACATATTGAATATAAAATTACTGTAAACGCAATATATATGTCAATTATTGTAATAACGTTATTATATACGGTTAAAGCCCATATTCATTTCAAGCTAATTAAAGTTTGAACTTAATTCATATTCAAATTTTATAGCGATGAACGTGATAGAAGCGAAAAAGGTCGTTTTGTTCCAAAAACTTTTCAAACACAGTTTTTCTTTAATGCAATAACCTTCAGGGGGATGGATGGATGGATGGATATGAAGATGAAGGAATTTTTGATTTAAACTACCTTATTACGGACAACAATTTATCAAAAACTATAATTTGATAAAACAATGGAAGTGAATTTTCTTTTCAACAAGTTTTATATAGATATGTATTAATAATACGCTTTTGCTATTATCTTTGCAAATAATAACTATCACAAATGAAATAATAGAGTTGCATTATCTAGTTATAGCATGAAATTGACATGCAGTATTCACGATCAGCATGTTTCGTATTATTATAGAGTTTATCGTATTAGTTTGATTGTTGTTATGTTATATATAGGTGCATTTTGACGTACATATATTTATGCATTAAGTTATATAATAGGCTTTGTTGGATAAACAGGAACTATACAATAATGTACTCGAACAATATTACGTAATATCAAAATGGAATTATGCATTACAAGAACTTCGTACACACACACCACACCGCGGTGTTTTTCTCAACCCCCCTTATTCCATAGTTTATAATGAAATTGCTTTTTTTCATCACGCAAAAAGCAAACGCAGGTATATTTTGACAATAACTATTAAATGACACACAAAAGCGTACACATTGTCCATTTTCTTTATTGGATATGCATTATTCTTATATACGTTATATCGTTCTAAAACTCATTTATAAGAATGTATAACAATAGAGTGGAACAAGAAGGAAGCGCCCTCGAGATACCATCATCTCGTAACTTACAACTCGAAACAATTTGATTATATATTATAAATTTTCCAAATGGCGTGCAAAATTAGTAGTTTTCGGCAATACGGTGTACTAATAAAATAAAATAAATCAAAATGTTGTTTTTGGTATATGCGAGAGCATAGTTTGCGGTCTCGACACATGTTAATACTAATCAGAACATACTGCACCACCCCTCGTAAAACAGAAGAAAAAATAACGAACTGCCTTTCATCAGGCGCGGTATACACACGTACTTCCGACTTAGCAATAAAGAGGGAGGCGTGACTTCCGGTCGACTGTAATCACCCCCGTCTTATCAGTAGAAGAGAGAGCGACTTGTGCTGTGTTATATGGATATAAGCTCGGCAATCATATGCTAATGATGGGCCAACACAACCAGCATTCCACTCTGATTTATTTATAAGGCAAACTATGTTTGCTTTGCCACCCTTTCCCTTTATATAAACTCTTAGTTTTTGGAAGATGATGCATGCACGCACCGAAATTTATGTGCGAATGTCATTATGTTATCCTGAATCGGTATTATACATGTAGCACGTGCAAATGATGGCATATACATACATATAATACCTGATGCTGGAACATCATTTCGATATTACACATATTGCGCTCACCATTCAAAATGCTTATCTTTGTCCGACCACTTTAACCCCCTCATTCAATATTCCAGCATTCTTATTCCGATCGACTACACACACCAGTTTCAAAACGAATTCAGTTGAAAAAAGGAAACAATCACCATTTGAACGTAAAACTAAAACTATTACATCAATTCATATTATATGTTACATTATATATATGTATATGGTTGTAAAGAAGAAATGATTGCATTCCTTTTAGACAACTACGTGTTTACGTTCCAACTTTTACCATAACTATTATATTATTGTTGTTGTTTTTGGTGCAAAACTTTATACAAAATGCTGATAAGAAAATTTTATTTGTGTTTTAACCCCCATCATCAGAAAGGGGATTTTATGATTATAGTTTAGGGACTTGGCTTAATTGATGCTGTACACAAGTAAGTAGATAAATCAACTTTGTCGATGTATGTTAACTAGTAAAGTAGTTGGTTTAATTGGAATTTAATAGAATGGGACATAAGTTGGATCAGAATATACTGATTTATTAGCTTACCAACGGGTATTTTAAGTTTTTCAACAATATAACATTATTTTCGCAAAAAATCGTATATATATATATATAAAAGACGACACAATTCTCTTATGAAAAATTATTTTTCCTAGAGACTATAAATTTACTGTACAATTTTCAAAGAGAAGATATGTGTGCGCAAACTGGAACCACACAAAAAAATGTGTGATTTATGTGTATATAAAGTTTCAAAAATTCAATACCTGTACCATTACCATAATTGTTGTTGTAAATTTTATATCGAGCAAAGATTACGTCAACGACAATCTTGCCAGATAGTATTTCAAAGGATGTTCGCTTACATCCCTCAACCCCACAATCCCCACATAAGATCAACCATATATATACACATTGTGTATATGTGTATCGAATTTCTCGCAACTGTTCTCTCGCTCTCTCTATCTTGCGCCCTTTTTCCTCCTACTTTACCGCCCCTGCTCTCCGATAGAAAGTCTGCAATGCGCCTCTTTCCCTCCGTGTACAGCCACCCTCGTGTGTGTACCATGCTTGATCCCATTATGATGGGTTTGTGTTACAGGAACAATTCTGATAACAGTAACCCGCCCCACGTATGTTGCTGGCTGATAGTGGCGGACCTTAAAGCTGTTCTCTTGACCAAAACCACTATTTTTACTTGAACGAAAACTTATTCGAACGTAACGTGGAAAACTATTCGTGCGGAAAATTTGAGTCGTTTGTGGTCAACAGTGAAACAGATTTATGAATAGTTGGAATTATTTCCACTTTAAGGTGTCTTCATTATTGCTTTTTTGATGAGCGCCGAAAGTTTATTTCCAGATTTATTTAAATTCACAACGAGTTCCTTTCCACGAAACGGAACTTTATTGGAAATGTCATTTTTCAAAATTTCATTTGAATAAAACAATATACTGAATCGTCCGAAAAAATGAAAAATGATGACTTCAAGACAAAAATCGTGTACTGGAGTTTAAATTTAATTACTTTTATATTCGTCACACACAATCGCTTTCTTTCAATTTTGCCAGGTTGATGAAGATGGACTGTTTCGTTCTAATTTTCCCCATCCTGTTCCAAACACACACACAAACAATTCTTCTTACTTGACAAGAATACGAGAAGTGTATTTTGTGAGACGTTGGAAAAATTAATCGTTGTTGAAAACGTTTTAATAATAGGCTCGTATACGTGATTGCCGTGTGAAAGCAGGGGTCGAAAAGTAACAAATTCTACACCGCAACGGTTTTTTTTTCGTGTCGGTAATTAAATTTTTACACAGTGGAAACAAACAACCCGAATGATGAACAAATGATTGTCGTTTTTCTATAAACGTACAATTTTTAATTTTTCATTTTATCTGACGGCCACTATTGAATATTATTCACGAGAAAGAGAAAAATAACAAAACGAATCCTTATTGGAATTTGTGGAATAAATTTGGCGCACGATATATGTATGTATGTGTAAGCTGTAACTAAAGCAATAAAACGGTGAAAAAGGACTTGATTTCATCACTCGTTTGTTCTTTTCTCCTAATTCAATTTCATCCTTGCTATTCTGTTGCCTATATTTATTCCCAAACGTTCAGTCACCAGAGATCACTTTATATTACACTCTAAGGGTAGCGCGTAGTGAAGCAATTTTATTTTATTTATTCACCTATATTGCTGTATAATTTCATCATTCATCTTTTCCAATAGTTTTTTTGACAATGTGTCGGTAATTGGACATAGAAACGAAAAAGACCGCGTATATAAACAGGAGCTGTGGAAGTTAAAAATGCTAAAAACAACACGATAAGAACCAGTTGCAATATTTTCAAATGTATGACAAAAAAACCATTAAAACTCTCCAAAAACTGCACTTTAGATAAAATGCAATAAACTACATGAATTAAATCAGATAAATTCCAACTAGCTCGTAATTATATCCATAATATAATAGAGATACCCCTACATTTTAAACAACAATCTGGGCGGAAAACACAAAACAAAATAGTTTAAAGTTGTGTTATAAAATATAATAAAACAAAAAGACAATTCAAATTTCTACGTATAGCCATAATTGATATAAATTGTAAATTATTTGATTGTTGAAAAGTTTTCTCTGTATAATGTGTGTTGTTTGTTTGTTGTTATACCAAATAGAATGAAGAAAAATCGGACAAGTGCAGACACGTACATCAATTCTTGTTAAAAGTACATAATGGTGACATTAATAAAAATTATTAAATCATTTGTCGTATTTTAAAAACTCGTGGATTTTTATTTAGGAACAAAAAGATGTAAGAGTTATTATAACAATGTTATTGTTGTTTTGTTGCGGGTTAAAGAGAGAGAAAATGAGTCAAATGAACAAGTGGGTATCTGCAAAAGAGTTATGGCAACGGTCTTATAAATAATATACCAATATATTATTTTACTAGAAGACTGTAACGGACATAAAACTTAAGCATGTGCTTTATGGAAGTACCATACACAGGAAAAATATATATATTTTCTTGCATTGTACAGTTATTGGCCTCTATTATAATATAATTAAGAAAATTGCCTACTGTAAATGACACCACCATTAAAAAAACTAATACTACTAGTACAGCTTTTTAATGTTATAATAAAAACAAAATTTATATGCTATAAGATTAAGTTTGTTGGTTATTAAAAGTTTTCTAAAGTTTTCGCTAATAATTTTATGGTACTCGCGTTTATTATTAGAATCTATATAATAATAGAATTTCGATAGAAGACACAAACAAACACGATAATACGTCCTATATAGACTTCTTTTAATTGACAAATGGAAACTATTTGTTGGAAATGACCAAGAAGTGTCTCTCGGGTAACATTAATGTAGATATAAACTCATTTATCACGCCAGTTAATATCATAAGTTTGTTAATTTACTGGCACCACTCTAATCTAATTTTTTTTATTGTTTATTTCGCTCCTTTCTATATTTTATTATAAAAATTTACTGTGTTCACATTGAATTTTAATCAAATACTCAATCAGTCTAATTTTTCACTTTTCCAATTGAATAATATTAATATAATGTAGTTATTTAACATTTTCTCTTGGCTGTTTGCCTGTTTTATATCATTTTGAGTCAAGTAAAATTCTAACAATTTCCTCAATTTTAATTATAAAACACAGTTTTATAACTTTCCAGTTATACGACTTAAAATATAGAGTTTATGCTAAATACTATAGTCTTTAACAAAAACGAAATGTTCTCGTTAAGTTACGATTATATAGAAGAGAATGGTGTGGAGGGCGAGAAAATCCGGATTATGCTAAAAAGACGGATATTTCAAATAAAATGCACAGTTTAAATAACATACAATTTTGGCATGTGATATTTAATTAAAATTTATACAAGGTTGCATTTTATTCATAAAACAATAAACATTTAAAAACGACATTATTTATTTTTCGTCTTTTCATCCAATTTTTACAAGCATATACTGTTGTTTTTCATTTTACTTTTATTTTTACAACTAAAAATGCTGTTGAAGAAATAAATTAAAAAGGAGCGTATATGCTTTTACACATAATAACATTAAAAATATAGAGAACATTTTTAGTTGTCTGAATAATTCAATAATATCAAATAAAATCAAATCAAATTTTATGTTAAGTACATCCAGAAAAAAAATGCTGATTATAAATTCAGTACAACGTCTAAACAAAGCCCATTTTATTAATTAATTCGCCATGAAAAGACGCCCAAAAAAAGACTGGTGCGTTTTATGTGATTTTATATAATAAAAATGTTATTATTAACGTTCTCTTTTACATTTACATAATTTTTGGTGTACCTTTACGAAAATTTAATAATCTAAACACGTAAAGTTTACTATTTTCTCCTGTAAAATATCAAAGGCAATATTAAGCGGTACAGCTCTCCCTTTTCCAGTTTCTCGTCATCATCATCATCATCATCATCACCATCGTCATCTTCGTCGTCGTCGTCGTCGTCGTCGTTTCGTTGTTTTGCAAACCAGGCGCTAATTTGGACCCTCTCATTTATTTCATTAGTTTAATGAAACTTCTTTGATGATGTCTCGTTTACTTTCCACTCTCCTACTATGTATATATATGTATACAAACGAATTGTCTACGAATATTAGCTAGAATATTGAAAACCTAATTACATATAACATTCATTAAAATAACGGTCTTTGTTCTCTCTGCTAATTGAATTTATTTAATACGGTTCTGGGGCTCTGCAAAATCATTTTTACTTAAACCACCATACAGCGTTTTATGTTGTGTAATACTGTTTATAAAATAAAACTAATTATATTTATATTTTATATTTAACGTTGGTTGGAGTTTGGACAATTTGGTGGGATGAAACACTTTTTATTTTAAATTTAATACCATTCATAAACGTACACCGAGTGTCTCATAATAAAAATGCAAAATTCTAGCATTCTAGACAATTATCACGTGTTATAATGATTGTATACGAAACACCCGGTAGAAACGTATTTGCTTTGTCATATTTTTCCCACTGAACAGTTAATTTGCATAATTAATAAGTAATGGAGTGCTATTTTATGTCATTTCTCCACAAAATGAGTGAGCACTTTTAGCACATTACTATGTTTAATTATAATTAAAAAAAACACGTAATTTCGTGAAATAACGTCTTATATTATTATCAAAAAATATAATTCAACATCGGCGCATTCGCCAAAAGTTTAATAAACTAGACGTTAAAAAATAAACAATAAACCACGGGCAGGTATACAGTGTACACAATATAAAATTAAAAAGGTAAACCAGAAGGCTCATAAATTTTTAAATGCCCATCCTCACTACCACATATTTTTTGGATTGCGCCCATAAACTGGTAAAACATTGTGTGTGTGTGTTTGAGAATATGTTGGAAATAATGTAAAAGTTTATATAAATAAAGAAGGCACGAACGGGTAAAATTTCAAATATTTACGTATTTTCTACTAGACTGGAAGTGATGCGAAGCATACACATAGGATGTAGTCTTAATACAAACCTCTGCACACACACCGATATCTGTATGTACAGATGGAAGAGGAGAAAAGTTGGGCTCTCCAGTGTATTCCAAATTTAATTTAGCGCCTTACATAAAACAACACACGATGCATTAGAAAACAGGGCCCAGGATCAAAGAGTGGCCTAGCCTTGGACCGATCTTGTCTTTCCAATCCATCTGGCGGACAAACAAATCGAATTACACATCCAGCGTGTTCCTTTCACAAATGCGAAAACTAACAACAAGAAGCCTATACACACACCAAGGAGGATGATGGCCAACACAACATATATAGAGCGGCTAACGCCCATTATGTTCGCCTCTAAAAAGGTCTTATTAGCGTTGACTTTCATTTAAGCCGCAATAATGAAAATTTGTGCGGGAAAAAAGCACAACAAATTACATTTGAACAGAGTGTGGCGGTTAATTTTCGTAATTGGGCGGGGAATTTTCATAATGGTGCCATTTCTGATACCATATCGATGAATAAACACCAAAATGGTGGCATTAGCAAATAAATCCGCCTATATAAATAATTTATTGTATATCTTATCAAGAGTAAACAATCCGATGGTGTGGAATGGTGCTAAAAATGGTGGTGGAATTTCGTTCGCGCCCTCGACAACTTCTTGAAAGACATATTCAATTATGTCTATCTTGACATTAAATCGTAGAACACTAAACTATAGTTAAGAGACGGTAGAATATAATAGATGCAAATTAGGATAATTGTCATCTCAGAATTCCGGGCATATTGCTGTAATTAGATTTCAGTAATAGTTTCGGTAATGTTGGCAATTTAGGCGATGACACGCGACAAGAGCGACTCTCTGTTCTGATTTAATCGTCTGGCAATCAGTTTCACAATATGGATGTTTTGTGCCCAACACACGCTGAAAAAATTCCACACAATTATTCTTCAATTGTCTTAAACTGTTGGAAAAGCTGAACCTTGTTTTTATCCTGAAAACCTATCACACATAGTGTGTAAATAAAACGTTTCCACTGACTGATTGTGCAATTTACGAACAAACCAGAAGGTTTCCTTCGGTCTGACATGGTCACAATAATTTCCTGCTTAATTGACAACTGGAAAACGGTCCCATTTTACATTTCCCTGTGGAAACATATATTAATATGGAAATTAAAATATGGCCTCCGCACACACAATGGCTGAAATCAGTGCGCATTTGTTACAAAATGCACATTTCCAGTTTTTTTTGCCTGTATCTGCAATGGTGGTGTACTTCAATTAGTGTTACCATAAATTACTGCGACCAGTTTTTCAACAGCAATAAAAAATAACACACCACACCATCGCGGATGTTTCATTTTTGCTGTCAGATGGCGAAAAACTTTTCTCAGAACCTAAATAACTCAAACTTTTTTAATAACTCTCTCCTGTATGTAGTAGTAAGCCAAAAAAATAGCAATAAAAATGCGAACAAAATAAATAAATCATTTTTGGATTTTTCGGGGGGCACAATGGGATATATTAAAAATTTACATCCATATATGATACAGATACACTGGATTACACAGTTAGTAATAATGCAGTGGAAATAGATTGTTGTTTCTATGTAAAATTATTATTTATTTTATATTTAAACAAACATAAAAATCAATAGCTTGTTGCGCATTTGGGAGAGTTTGACAATTTGCAAAAGCTTTATACACAAATTTCAATTCTGTACCGGAAAAACCGTATCAGTTTTGAAATGAATTTATAAACGTATAAAATTTTGTAATCATTTTTATAATAGCTCACGTAATTCATGTAAATTTGACGAATAATTAAATTTATATACGTACATTATTAACATTGTTTTATGCAAATTTTGTAATATGAGTTAAATTGATATTTATTAGCATTATATTGAAAATTTTGTTTAAATTATAACATACCTGCAATATATCGTATTATTACATGATAAAATTAGTAAATACTTTCGTATGCAATCAATTATTACACAAAACAATAAAGTTTTTAATTAAAATTTCGGTATTTCCAAATAATCCGTTCAAGATTTTTTCCTATAAATAAAAATGATTTAAGCGATACAATTTATTTTATTTTGAAACCGTTTCGAATGTCATCACTGCATATATTCTATTTTAATTAAATACAAAAGCTATAAATAAAAACATGGATTAAATTGATTAAAGCGCTATATTTTTGTTGTGAAAAAAATATATGACTGAACTTAATTTATTTAATCTGTTTGAATGAATTTCACCATACAGATTTTTCTTATTTAAATATATTCAGAGTGGTGTGTTTTCCACCCAGTATACATATTGCAAAATAAAAACACGAAAATTTAAAATTCAAATTATCTTTTAAACCTGAAAACATGAAAATGCTTCACTTGTACATACTTTGGTGTATTATTAAAATTGTTTTGTACTATGCCTCTACATGTATACACAAAAAAGTACTATGAAAGAATACCGACAGGTGATTTTCATGAAATACCGCCCCGCAATTTTAATCATTTACTGAATTAGTTAAAAATATATAAATTGTTGCAGTGAGCTGTAAATCTTGTCTAAAATCGCTAATAAATTATTAAAAATAAAAGAAAGTACTCACAGATGTGCACTATAACATAAATATTTATTATCTAAAGTAAAGTGGCATCAAACAAAGTATCTTGTATTTTCTTTAAAGTGTATTAGATTTTAAATTTTAAATTTCCCTTGGCATTTTTTCTCTCAACTGACATTTCTATGTATTTCTATTTATTATAACGGTACAATACCATCAGTGGTAAAATAAAAAAAATACAACAACAAAATAATTTCCCGCCCCCCGTTTGCGTGGCATAATTTTGCTTAACTAAAAACAGACAAGCATCCACACCATTTTTCACCTGTATTTTTCCAATTAAATGTTTAGTGTAGAAGCTTTATTGCAAAACGTAAAAATGCCACTTTTTTTATATTAGCCAAAAGGCCATATAATAAAGAATAAAGCGTAAAGTGAAACAATGTTGTTCTTAAGGATAATAAATGTTGGACTTGTATTTTTATTATTGTCAATTATGGCACAGATATTGCGTCGCCTTTTCCACCAAAAAAAAAAAATAGAGCGGAAATAGAGAGATAACGTTAATTAAAAAACATTTTCAAGTTATTGCATTGATGTTGCTGGTAATTTAATACAAGAGGATAAAGTTGTTACAACCAGAATGGAATATATGTATTATGGAGTTAGGATTTGCCTAAAGGTGTAATCATGTATTAATTAGGTGGACATGAAGTCCAAAACCCGCAGGATTAGTAACATTCTGCAATTGCACAACCCCACATTGATTACCCTTTAATTAAATCAAATCCTGATGAATTGTATATATACAATAAAGGACAAATCCATAAATCGATAAATTATATACATGCATATTCGCAATATTCATATATCTTATCATCTTATGCATTCACTATAACTAATTATCTATGACTAGAATACAAACAAATCGTAAACCTTTTGGCCATTTTTAATAAAACGACGACTCTTCTGGTAATATATTTTTCAACATTAATTACATTTTTTTCGTTTCAGTTCGTTTTGTGTGCTGGAGAAAAAAATTTCAATTTCCTCGACTATATTGTTCACAAAAGCGAACAGAATTAACTCTCCTTGTCCATTTCACATACAACTACACATAAAACAGACAAAAATGAACATAAATCATAATTATAATTTATTTGAATTGGAATTAATGTGCCATAAAGTTAGTTTTGTTTATGTCCAATTTCCTAACGTATTTTTTACAGACAAACCCCATAATAGCACTAATAATAATATAGAACAGATCACAAAATTTTATTTACATGCGATTTAATACAAAAAAATGCTATTCATATTAGTTTGGTTGATAAAAATGCGACCATTTTGTAGATAAATTATGCAGACACCATTTTCGGATTGAAATGGAATCATTTCGATTTATATTTTGATGTAGCATGTTTGTAGTAACGATTTTGAAGATGATTTACAGATTTATGCACATTTGTGCCAATAAACGTATTTTTAATATGACATTACAGAGAGATAGAGAGAGATTTCCTTTTTGGTAGTTCTGCATTGCGCTTCGTGGCATAATCAAGAGCCTCTGATTTATTTATAAGCAATCCTCTGAACTCTCTCTCTGCTAGATTTCCCTCGTTAGTTACCATCTATATATACACACATATAAGTACTAAGAGAGAGATGAAGCTGCGTTCTAAATCTTTCATAACCACACCAAAACGTTGTTAATAAAACAATGCACACTAATTAACTTTTTAAGGAAAACTTCTACAAAACACTTCTCTGTCTTGTCCTTTCATTCAAATTTATATATGTATGATTATTTTGATATATCATCTTGTCGTACACACAGGCACAGTTAAAACAGTTCACATTTCAATGTAAATGTAATTAAATTTATTTTCTGTTCATGTGCACGTAATAATAAGCCATGTTTATTGCCACGAAACATGCAAAAAAATTCACAATTTCCTTTGAAATGAGATTTGTGAAAATTGAATTACAGAAACTGAAATTTAAACATCAATTCCTGATTTATTATGCAAAACATTTCAGCATTTGAATTGTGAATTAAGTTTTCGTCCAATTAATTTCAGTTTTAGAATTATTATGTACAATCTCGTCAATCCTTCTTAGCACATTATCATTTATTATATATGAAACAATGTGCTTCGCCACCATTTCCGGTCATTATTATTGTTTCGATGTAAATGAATTCATTTTCTAACCGATTTACATGACAATTTCGCCCTAATAATCTCTCTGCCCAGAGTTTGAGCGACAAACTTAAAATCCGAAGGATTTAGGACACAATTTGTCGATATCAGAAATGGACGTGCTACACTTGGAGGACGATTCGTATTTCCGGCAACGACAAGGACGACGATGATGGCGCGCTATGATGGATTACTAAGCAAACAATACAATCGGATCATCTTTGTAAAACAGTTTTGTTGATTTTGAAATGTTCTCAAAGCCATGTACGGCTATATATTATCGTCCATTTCTGGACATAACGTACGGTTTTGTTGACGGAAATAAGGATAATGTGTTGTTGAAGTCTGTGATTTCAGTTTGGTGAGCGGAAAATTGTTTTTCAATCAAAAATTGTCGAAATACTTAAAAAGTCAGCAATTTTCAATATTGTGAATGGTAAATTTAAAAAAAAATTGTTGTTGTAACATGGTATTCCGGTCGTACCACCTTAAGTCAAAAAATTTTTATATCGCCTATAAAATGGACGCATCAAGTGAACAACTTAACTAAAACTACCATAAAATATTAAATTCAATCCAAGATTTTCTTTTGGGGTTTTAAAAAAGATTGCAAATTAAATGGTTTCTCTATTTGCCATAAAATTTAAATAACCTTTTCCACTAAACCGTCACAGGCAAGGCTTCAGCCAAGCCCAGCCCGATGTTTTTCCTCTGCGAAATAAATTTGTCGCCAAAAACGTTCAATTTCAACTTTATTGATACATTTTAGTAGAGTCGTTGTGCAATTTAATACCGACTACGAAGACGATTCTTGGTTTATTCCATAAACTTTGTCGATAGTAAACGAATCCACCCAACATTTTCTCTTCTTACACACACACACGAAATACTTTTGTCTTTTTATGCTTTTCCGGATATTGTTTGACAGTCGCAACACAACGTATTATACAAAGATATATATATGTACTGTGTGCAATATCAAACATTAATTTCGTCTGGTATACATATATATAGGGTGGATAAATGTTTACAGACGTACGAGTACGGCTAGAATTTACATTGCAGCTTTTGTAGAAATGGAACAGCATTTTTTTTCTACCATCAAAAATAAATTAAACCGTAATACAGAGGCCAACGCCTATTATTATTGATGACGAACATAAAATAGCCAATATTTATTATTAATCATTTAAATTGCTATTAGACTAAACATAATGTTACAACAAATATTTAAATAATTCAATAAAATATCCAATATACATATACCTATATCGTTAATAAATTAATTTGCAATGTAATAAAATTATAATATAATTATTTAACTAAACTAGAATTGATTTTATTATTACAAGTACATTAATTAATTAAATCAGCTTTTCACAAAAGTTTGTGAGCTTTTGAAATGGAACTGAGTTTTCTTAACATTATTATTAATTTATATTCATATTCGCATCCATATACGTATCATTGTATTCAAAATGTTATAAGCAGATATAAAATCTGTAAATGTTTGAATACTTAACGGCTTTCAGTAAGCCAGTTATTTCAGGCTCTTAGATTTGATGGAAAGAAGATACTTGAATACGACACAATTTTCACAAAATACATAATACAACCAAAGACATATTATACAATAAGAGCCATATATATATATATAGATAAGAGAGTGGAATATTCATCAAGGTGGGAAAATTAACTTGACTCTAATCTACGCACATATTCTAATTAGCATTGTAGGTAAAGTGAGCATTTCACTTCAAAGGGATCAACTTTGACGCGGCACGCAGCTTTAGATGTATAAATAATGGGGGAAGAGCTTTGTGATATCATCATTAAAACACCACCACCACGTTACTGGAATATATATCGTATTTTTTCAGCATTTCGTATTCTGTTGCACTTCAACTTATATATAGTACAACTTTTGCATTATTTATTTACATTCTGCAAATATTACAAAAAAAGCTGCACCTGAATTACTTTTTAACATTATCAAATAACGTGACGAATCTTGCCTATCTTAACTAACAAGTTTTCTGTATTATGTAAACATATATGTATAGCAACAACTTCAAAGTAACAAAATTTTCATTTTTCGTTGCACGTACAATTTTTTACATTTAAATATTCCGTCTATGCTGTGCATAGTGTAGCAGGATTGTTAATAATAGAGTTAAAGGACCGACTTTTATGAAACAGAATTAATAAATATATACATAATATGTTGGTGCATGTACAAAACATGTTTTATTATTTAATACAACCAACATTGGCCACTACACTTTCCGTACGATTTAATAAGCTTACCAATTTAAAAAACCATATACATATGTATGTGCTCTTTTATTATAATAAGATCTTTGAGTTTTTATAAAACCGTTTTTCCTCTCTTTACCAACCGAAAGAGAAGAAAATAAATGAGCAATTTGTCTGTGTGTACATGGAATAATCGAAATTGGCTTTAAGGGCGTTTTGTTATCAGCATAACAATAGATACGTACTTCATCATACTGTTCAATATACACAATTAAGTGAATTACGTTTCACAATTGTTAACGTTAATTCCCTTGAGAGTATGTGTACATATTCAAGGAAAGCCTTATTATACATCAATTTCGACAATGGATGGAAGCGTTTTTCGAAAATGGGGCCCTCCTCCCTATTAAATTTCTCAAACAGCCGTATAATAATATATATAGGAGCGTGTTATTGATACCTATATTATTAAATTGATAACGTAATACAAATTGACACTTCATATCTTATACTACACTTTCTCTGTTCTCTCTGCATGGCGCATTAAATATTAATTTCATTTTAGGCACATTATTAATAATGTAATTCGTGAAAAATTAAATTTTCGCACAGCACTTTGTATGCGTGTTTTGTACACTAACAGAAATTTTATTAAAAGTTAATGTATTTTAAAAGAATATTGGAAACAAATGGAATAATTACAGGACATGCTTTTCTAAACGCGTCCACGAAATAACTAACTTTAAATAAAACGTATAAGTACTGTACTACTGTGTGGTCTCCAAAAAAAAGTAGTTTTTAATAAAATTGTACAAGATATATAAATCACAATTTGAAGTTGGAAATTTTATTAAAATAATACCGTAGGACTTCCATAACTCGAATCAACAAAAAGGCTGAAATCATTTTTTTGTTTTTTAAAATAATGAGTAATCAGTAACTATTATTTCAAGTCGTGGGGAAATTCGACACTGACCGGTACAAATAAATAACCCGTGATGTCAAGTATTAATAATAGCCTGACAAAATAAATTGCAAAATTTATGCTGTACACCGATTATTATATATGTAATTAATTTTAAAACTACAGTAGCCGCTTGTATATAAGATATTAATCTATGAAATTATATAATAAAATCGTCTTATTTGGTTCATTTTCCCTTTTCCCGTTTAATAAATAACTGAAATTTGTTGAGAATCTATTCAAATGATCTATCCAAACACAATTAGAATTGTAAATAAAGTCAAAACCGTTTCACTATTAAACGGGAATTGTGTTAATCCGTATTCCTTCAAAACTTTGCTAAATTGGGGTAGTAAAAGGGGTGAAATTTGAGCACTTCGTTACAGTTCATGAGTTTCTTCAGACATTTCAATATGTAATAAATTGACGATGTCCATAAATGGTCAAAATTAACTGGTTATGTGCAGTTTTATTGCTATAATTCGAATTGTAAATAAAATCAAACCATTTCCACTTGATATTAAATGGAAATTGTTTTAATCCTTATTCCTTTGCTTAAAACTTTGCTAAATTTTAGAGTAAAATCAAGGGCCGCTTTTAAGCATTTTGACTACAGTTTTCCCGGGTCCTTTTCTACTTAGATCAAGATATTTCTGATATAACGATGATCCGGCTTACGGCAAATTGAAACGCTAAATTGTATTTTAGTTGAATATTATCTACTTTGGTTTAGTGCCTTTGTACCTTTTCCAAGGTATTCCTCTACTATATATTTAGTGGATTTTAGATAAGTTTATAATGAGAAGATTTCCAACTTCTATATTTATAATTAAAATAGCATTTAGTGACGATAAAGAAACACTTTGGCCATACAAAAAAGTCTTTGATTATATATTTATAATGAATTGCTTTTGCCAGTTTTAACACACAGCTTATCTAAATTTATAGCAACTTTATTCAAGTAAATCAAAGCAATATGGCTTTGTGTAATAATAATAAATATTGGCTATCTATGTAGCGACAGGCCAGAGAGTGGTCGTTTACGAAATTATCATCTTTCACCACACACAAAACCAAAACCACCACCAACCCCTCTGATGCTGTGATGCAGAATTTCATCTCTTTCTATAAAACGGAAATGGAACAAGAGGAAAACTAAAATGCGAAACATACTAGAAAATTACCATTTAAAACATAAAATCTGTTAAGTACAAGTTATATGCTGAAATGAAAACCCAATTATACATTTATTTTCAAAATACTTGCAGTATAAATATATTGATTTTATTGGCTAATCAGTGAAAAATATTTATATATACTCGTATTAACGAATGTTGGAATAAGTTCTAATTAGCTAATTTAAATTTCATGGAAAACTTTTTGGGGCACATATTAATTGTAAATTTATTACTATCTAATTTAAATTCTGCGAAACTTTAACTGAAAGTATGTATATGTATGTATATGTGTTAAATAATGATGATGCGATATAAATAATTTGATTTATTTACGCACTAAACGTATTCAAAACTCTGGTTTCATGTACACAGAGTGTTCAAAATGTCAATATTGAGCAATTTTGCTTTGCAACCATTTTCGTCACCCTGTGTAATGTTTAATAGATAAAGTTTTAATCAAGAACGCAATTGGATTATTATTATGAAATTCAGTTTGAATTTGAAACGATTCAGAAGCAGGTAAGATAATATTGTTGAAATTTAATTTTGGGTAATAATAAAATATAAAAACTTATTAAATTGGATCAATAATCACGACTTAATTATAGTGATTAAACTATTCTCAAACTGCGTTTTAGATCATCTGTAATTTCTGTGTAACGATAATAATAGTATATGCCATTGGGTGGCAGATTATAGTATTAAATTCTGCCAAACTATTATAACAATGAGAGAGACTTCGACATGATAATAACAAACAAAACATATTGTATTCCCAACGTAATCAAGATATACAATTCTCATGTAAAATATCACCTGAAATATATGTTCAAAATTATTATTACTCGAGATTTTTCACCCATTATGCGTACAAAGTTTTCTTCATTAACATAATCGTGTCGTTCCATCTTCAATAAATTGGCACATGGCCTACAAAACTATATTCCTCACACGACAAACATTCTGCACTCTTGCTTATATATATAGAAGTATTACAGCATCTGTGAGACGCAAGTGTTTGTTATAGCAACCGAGACACATTTTACGACTTGTACAAAATGCCATCTAAAATATTTAGTTTAATATAAATTTTACAATATACTAAAAGTTTTTTTTCGTTTTCCTATTGTGTGTTTCAGTTTTCAGATTATGGACGTTGTATACACCAAAAGGTGTTTGTATGTTTCGTACGTGGTGTGTTGTATGTTTTACAAGTTGTTGTACTTCTTGTTATTGTGCCGTATTAAAGTTTTATTGATTTCGGGGGGTGATTTTGAAATAAGCACACACAGTATAGTTAAGGCCGTTTTACATCGAACGAATAAAATTGAACAACTTCACTTACGGGTTGTACGTTTTTTTAAACAGTGTAAAACCGGCTTTACATACATTCATATATAATGGAATAGTTGCATATAAAGATGTTGGTGAATTATTTAAAAAATTTATATTGCTTTCTTTTATCTTTGGATGTGAATAAATTTTGTGGGCAAAATGCAGCTGTTACACTAAAATTCTCTGCAGTCTGTCTCTCTCGCTCTGTGGATGTTATATAAACTGAAATTAATCAAAAAAAGTGTAAAATTTCTTCGACCACCATCTGCCAATACACCACCATATATATTAAGTGGGTTATATGTGCATGAAATGATTCATTTGCATATACTTCCACCATAAATCTAGTATTTGCATAGATGGTGTGCTGGAAATGGCAGACGAATACACACACAGTGTGCAATGTGGTGTTTCTACTTGCCAAATGCGGTGTACACTCGACCACATCTGTGTGAATGACACACAAAATAATATCCATACTAGCAGGACATGCAATGACGATATGGCGGCGGTGGCGGCGGCAGTTGTTCCAGCAGCAGCAACAACAGATCTCTGATATTTTCCAATTTGTGCTGGGCTTGTCGCGGTTTATAATCAGTTCTCTGGTAAACTGTCAGTGCAAAATCTATATACATATACCAAACATTTTACAAACCAAATAGACAGTTCACTATTGTATTTCGAGTATTGTATACAATTTCATTTGGGTATTGTGCGAGTCAAAATGTTGAAAAATTGCTAGATCAATATATAGGGGTGGTTTGATAATATGGCAGGCCTTTTTGTTGTTTTGTTCAACATTTAACAATGTTTAACATATGTATAGGGTGCGTTTTGAATGTTTGTTGGCGAAGAATTTGCAATTTCTCTATACCATTGGTAATTCATATTGGTTTTTGGAAAAATTGCAAAATCTTCCATCGAATTCAATTTTGCATCTTGAACAGTAATGTGTAGGTATACAAATTTATGAAAATTAAAACATTTTGTGAACTAAATAGCATTTTTAATAAAATAGGAGTCGCTGAACCCAAATCCGCTTACAGAATTCGGACACGTAGATGTAAATACATTTTTAAATGGTTATAACTTTTTTATTAATAATTCTATCAGAATAAGACTTTGAGATTATATTCTCCAATCATCCTTCTGTTTTAAGTATTTTCGTATGCAGATAAACAAGAAGCTGTGCTCCGCCTGTGCTGCTCTTAGAAAACCAACGTAAAGAACGTTCATTAAGTCATCTCATCTCCAAACAAGTCTGCAATCGTAATAAATCATTAACCTCCACACTGAGTTAGTGTCACACTGATATACATTTTACCACCCGTCATGTATCTTAGCAGCATCCGTTTTGTTTTAACGGTCCAATGATTTATATTGCCGTTGGAAAAAACTTACAACACAATACAATTTATACATATAAATGTGTGTGCGTCAAAAGCATTATAGTGTGAAACAATTTTTTTGTGTTACTCACAATTTGTGTGTCACAAAACTTTATTATTTTATTTTGTATATTTTTTATATAATGTTCGTACTTATGTGATTTATTGTGTCGACGTCTGACAACGGTCATACAGTTTGTTTCACTTCTTAAAGTGTCTTTTACTCGAAAAAAATTGCATTATGTATACAACGTTATTTGCGTGAAAAGTTCAATATTAATTTTTTCTGTTTTCCTAAAATATCTGTATATGTATGTAGAACTTTGGGTCCAAAGTTAAGTAAAACCATCTAAATCATAATAGACGTGATGCCTGCGGCTTGTGGAAACTTCTCTCTCTCGGAATTTCAAAGATTCAATCTTGATTACAATAAATTATCGTAAAGTTGTAAGATGGTTTAAGGGTGGTGGTGTATTACGTGTTTATATTTTGGAAAAAAATTGTTCACAATTATTATACATTCAAATATATTCACTTGCCATTATTATCACGTTCGATTTTTTGCTTCGATACCATCCGGAAGTCAGATATACGGATATTAAATAAAAATGCATTGGATTCCGGGTAAAGTCTCTCCATAACCATCATCATCTGGCATGGTTGTGGGTATATATATACAGGAATTTTTTATTACGCACAATTCAATTTCCATTCAAATTCAATAGACATTTAATGTATATGATTGGATACCTTTCCGCTTTGCTTAGCATAAATTGATCAGAATATGAATATATGACTGGGGGCTATCCGAAGGCCGAAGGGGACAAGTATTTGGCCATTGCACACGTGAAAATTGAAAATTATTGCCAAGGAATTTCCAAGTTAATTACATAATATTTTATTTTCTAATTAACACCCCAATAGCAACATTTTTCACAAATATAGGGATTTCCTACAGACCAATATGATTGTGGTGTAAAATTGAAAATTATTACACCCGCCAAGAAGTTGTGAGAGTAATTTCAGCTAATTTTTCGTTTCAAAGTTAATTTAAATATTTTATTTCATAATTAACACCCCTAAAACTATATTTCCACACTGGCAGACAGCCCATAAAAGTTCTCATCGCTGAATTTAAATGAGAACACATAATACAGCGTTTCAGCTTACGTTTTTTTTTCTTTTAAATCGTTGATGTGTTAATCGTTAACATAACACGTAAATTGTTAATTTATTTATTACAACAAACTAATAAAATTTACGTGCAAAATGGCTATAATTAACAAGTTGTGCTTTTTTCCTGTTCATGTGTTAGATTGCCATCATTTACTCGAACAACTTTGATTAAGAAATCTTATAAAGGCAGCATCGTCACATTTTCAATTATATAAGGGATGTTTCCCTTGTCGTCTGCAGCCAATGAATACAGATTAAACCCGTTCCTCGGGGGTAGGTGTATATACATCCTTCGTCTTATTTACGCCCAACGCACGAAACTCGTTACATGTCAAAGAGTAGAAATAACTTTAGCCGAAACCTCGAATCAATTTCCACATTTGTTGTTTTTCGTTCTGCATACGTCTAATAAGTGATATAGGGGGATGAATTAAGCACCAAGAATACAAAGCCAGGGGCTGCTATCTCCACTCTCTTCTTGTGCCGTTTGTAGTACACTCGGGGAAAATTTTTTATACGATATGGGGCCCAACAGCAGATTTAGTGCTTTCAACAAAAAGCAAAAACCTATCAAACTCTCTCCACAATACATGTATATACACAAAATAGGCAGTATCTTCCAATTGAAAAACCATCCTGCCATGAAATATATAGCCAAAGCACTTATATTTTCAAAATAAACTCTACGTACGCAAGGTCTAAGTAGATTATAATGTTCGGACATTTTTATTGAACGTATTTTTCTATATATTCCATTCGTACAATATAATCAACGGTATTTACAACTGGTGATTTCAGTATTTAAGCATACTTGACTTTGTGATTTCTGTCATAAACATGCATGAATACAATAATAGCTCTTCTATTCTTCGTAACAATGAAAAATGCACTTGTACATGCCAATCAATTTGTAAATCAATTAGTGTGCCACACTGACAGACTTATTTCTGTACGTGTTCAATTATAAACTGCTGATAAATATAATAATTGCAAAATGACAAACTAAATTATTATTTTATTAATAATAAATGGCCCTATATAAAAATAAGTACGGATTTATTGATTTTTAGTTGATGTTTTACATTTTAAAAGTATATAATTATATATTTATGTGTATGTACGAGTACATTAATTTTGATTTTCGCTTGTTTCGGCATTATCTTCTTCGCCACAGTCTAATAGAACGATAATATCGTTAATAAAACGTAAACATGTGTGTTAAATATTACTTTTATTGCCTTCTTCATTGATGCAACCGTCGTCGTCATGTTTATGAGTTTTAGAACCCATTCGCGATCGACTGCGAGTCCTAGATCTTCTACGTTTTCCACGTCCACGTGCCCTTTTGCGTCTAGTTTTGTCCACTGGTGCATTGTTTGGTGTTTCATCACCATCGGAACAGGCAGATAATTCACTATTATTATCGTCCAACGACAGACGTAGTAATGTGTGTCTTTTCTTTCTTGGTCTTCTTCTTTTCTTAGGCGAACCGCGTCTTCGTCGGCGTTTTGCTTCTTTAACCATCGTTGCGTCTTCGTTAGCCAATTTAAATTTTCCTTTGTCTTTTTGGAAGAGACCCCTTTGAACGCCACGTCGCAAGGCCATTTGGACCGCCGTGTGAATATTACGCGGATGAGGAAATTTGTGTTTTACTAGTAAATCAGATACAATTTGACCAAAAATATTTTTCGAAGTTGATCCGTTAGGTTCTTTCAAATTTTTTATTGCTTTTTTAACAAGCATAATATCAGACTTTGTTACAGTTGGCTTCATTTTTTGGGTATAGATATTTAACGCTATTTAATTTTCTCATTTAA
>SSSI01003454.1:0-10041 GCA_004796505.1 Oryzaephilus surinamensis | reverse complement strand
CTTCAAATATTCCGGCGCCAAATGTTCTTTCTTTTGAAAGTCTAATGGTATCAATTCCAAGTCTAAACCCATTTCCTTGGCACACATTTGTACCGCCCTCACTGGAGGGCTCATGGGCATCATGTATAACTTTAAAACCATTTTTTCACGTAATTATCACAGAATTTGTAAAGGTACTGTGTTGTTGTATATTCTAAGTTATAAAATTTTTAGTCGTACTCTCACACCAAATTGTACTGTATTGTTTTAAATTTTAAAAGCAATAACAACTGATTCGTTAATCGTTATTCAACGTTCAACAAATAATCAACAAAGATTAAAAAAATATGTTTATCAGCACAGGTCTAGTACTTCTACAGGTACGACACAGGTCTAAAGCCGCTGCTACACGATGCGACGAACGTACCTACGTTGTGGCCAAGGTTCTTTTACTAGTAGGTATAGTTGTGGGCATCTCAATTCGCCACTCATTTAAAATGTGTATTCAAATTAGGGCTGGGACTCGAATACGAATAAATTGAATAATTCGAATACTTCCCCCGTATTTATTCGAATTTTTTAAAAACATTATATTCGAAAATTCGAATTATTCGAATATTCGAATTATGTATTCGTTATTCGAATATTTGAATACGTATTCATTATTCGTATGTATTCGTTATTCGAATATTACACTTAAATATATTATGTTAAAAAAAGTTAAAATTTTTTGTGTTATTTTTTTAACCAAATTTCAAGCGTTTCTCATTTTTATAAAAAGGTTTATATTATCATAAACAACAAATTGTTATGATTTTTTGTTCAAATAACGGTTAAATCCTTATATCAAAATATTCGAATAACGAATAGCTCGAATATCCAAATAACGAATAAGCCGAATATTCGAATACCGAGTACTTGGTTATTCGACTATTCGAATAAACGAATACTCTGAATAATTCGAATATAGAGAAACCGAATAATTCGAATTACAAAATCACCACGAGTCCCAGCACTAATTCAAATATCTTGAATTTATACTACCTTTTAAGTCCCTAATTCTCAATATTCAATAAGAACCACGTCCTTTCTAGATTTATACCTGACTGGCGGAAGTGGCGGATTGACCTGCCCACAACTCTACATACTCTAATAGTCTAATATATAAAATATAATTCGTATAAGAACCTTAGGTTTGAAGTTTGTCGTGTAGAGTTGGCTTTAGTGTGATTACTCAAAAATATAACAAACAAAACCGGTTTCTTTATAATTTATTTTTCATTTTCATCGATGTATTTATGTATTAAATAATTGGAAAATATGTATACCTATCTCATATGTGAGATATACTTGTTTGTCAATGTCCTATCTGATACTATAATACATAGAAATGAGTATTCCTATTATCTATACTAAACTTATTACTTAATTTGAATCATCCTATTAATTTATTATATGTAATACTCAATCAATTTTACAAATCTTGATGTTTCTAACTGAAGTTCAATGCTAATTGCCAAAGTTCAGTTGGTGCAAAATTATTTATTATCAATTATAGAATCTTGCTATGAAATGTTTCAATTAGATTGAACTTATAAAACAAATTTATACCTGTATTACCTGTAGCTATTTGAAAACTATGAGCCGAGAGAAATACCCTCGTCAGTTTTCCTGGCATTTACAAGTTACAATTTAATCTATTTTTCGTAAAATAATACAATTGCATATAAATATCTTATATTCTGGAAATAATTGTTATGATTTTTTACAGCTACATGTATTTGGTAATTATGTTTAAGATGTTAACATTTCGAACTAAGAGACTAATTATTATAATCTTGCTACAAAGTATATTACCGAATTTACCGATTTGAGACTCGTAAAGGGAAAAAGAATGATCGTTTTTATCGAAATATATTTTTTTCGAAAGTTCCATAGATACAACCACTTCTACTTTATTTTCATACCTTTCAAGTCCGTAAATATTTACTAACAGGTAGCATACATCACATACTACATAGGCTTTTATTAATTAATATTAAAATTAATTAAACAGATGTGGATATTTTCTATTTGATCAATTAATCAGAGCAAATTAAACATGAAATTAACGTTTATTTGCTGTAAAATATAATTATTACACAATTTACACATGTACTTCTACTTTGAAATAAATACATATATAAATTTCAAATCGTCTGAAAGCATATTCTGTATTCTTTTATATCAGAGTAATAACAAGCTTTTTTGTCTGTACCAGGGAATTCGAAAAAAAATGTAATTTGTCATACTGTGGTAATCATCAATTGAAATAAATAATTCGTTCACACTAATTGGTTTTTAAATCAATAATGATTTATTTAGGGATATTCTAAAACACTGAAATTGTTCTGATTAATGGATTTATGATGTATTACATACTTTGAATGTGATGAGATTGAAGCAACCCTTTTATTACACATCTTTTTTAAATGTAACAATTTTCAATAGTAAAAAAAGAAGTATCTGATAACAGCATATCGCATATACATTTGTGCAAAAATTTTAAATGTATTTTTTTTTAATATTCTTTCTGCTAAGTCTGAAAAGATTATCAGCAGGACTTTTAGGGGATATTTAATTTAAACTTCTAGTATAGTAGTTTTCAAATAACTATATATTAATTAAAACTTAAGGTACAAATGCGTATTAATTATATTATACATATTTATATTCGCATTACATTGAGCAATTATTTATTTATAAACATACGTGCTCATAAAAACAAAAGTACATAAAATAATTTTAAAATAGTAAATTAAAATCAAATGACTGTATGTTCGTTTTCCTTATTACGCCGTCCACTAAGAAATTTCGGAGATATTGGTTTGGTCACTTTATTTGAAGGTTTTATTTCAACTTCTTTATATTTTCTAATCGGTTGAGCCACATGTTCAGCTTCTTTACGTAAACGTTGTCTTTCAAGCATCTCTTCCAGTTGCCGTTTGATTTCTTGTTCCTTTTTAAACTGTTCAAGTTGTTCCTCTTTTTCGCGTAAATGCTTTTCAAATTGTTCCCGTTCAAAAGCTCTTTTATCGGTATTTAAATGAAAATCAGTCGCCTCGACTAACGGTCTCTCCGATTTCTTCGGTATAAACGGCTCTTTTTTCAATACCAAAGCTGGACGTGCTTTGAAATGAGGTTCAACTAAACCATCTTCGTTTCTCTAAAAGAGCCATTGTGCAGTTTACGTTTAAAATGAATCAAATGCCAACTTACCTGACTTGAACAGGTACTCATAGTACTATCACGGATTTTCTGATACAATTTGGGCATTGGCCTTGCATGGAATTCTCTTGCCTTCTTTTCTTCCTCAAACACCTTCTTTATTAATTCATCTTTCTTCTTTTTCATAATATCGTATTTATGTTCAAATGTGAACGGTTCAATTTTGGTCGTTTGTAAATTTGTTGATGGCTTACTGATGTGTTGGTCACTCGTTGCTCTCTGCATCTACATATACATATATTTAAGCAAAATCAATTGAACTTACACGATTTTTACCTTATTGGCTTTTGGTAGATTCTTCATAAACGTTGGAGTTACCGGAATTGTGGGTGCAGCTGGCGGTTTTTCTAATTTTGTTGGAACGTATAAACTCTTCGGTACCGATTTTGCATGAAATTCAGTCTTTTTCACTTCCGGTTCAGGCTTTTTCTCCGTTTTTGATGGGGCAGTCAATTTAAACGGTTCTGGGACTGTCCGTGCTTTTACTGGTACTTTACAAGCTTCAGGCTTAATTGGCCCTTTCAACACTCTATGGTTTACGGGATGAGCTTTAATTTTAAACCTGCAACCAATTAAATGTCACAAACATTTGGAAATAAACAACAATTGGCATCTACTTTTGTGCTTCTTCGAATTCTAAAAGTTCCTTTTCTTCAGTGGACAGCACATTGTTGGTACGGTGTCGTAGTTTTGATGTTAACAAAGCCGGAGAGTGTGGTATGGTCGATGTAAGCTTAGCAGGGCACTTCAGTTTGCAAACGTCTTGAACCTTGGAACGAAACCGTACTGGGGTGGCCTTCTGGAAACGGTTTATGGCCTCTGCCATACTAACAAACTTATTTTGAACACCATTGTTTAGTTTTCCGTGTGATTTTTTGTATAGGGAGTCCTACAATTAGTGTTATTACTTGATTTAGGGTTATGTTTATGTTATAAAAAAATAATCACTTTAGATAACGTCCGTTTTAAATTATTATTCCTTTTCACATCAACTCGATCCGAAGATGTCTTTTTTAAATCTCCAACACTTGATGAACGACGTAATGATTTTGGTTTACTATCTAAAAAATTAGTGAAATAGTTTTAACGTAAAAAATATTTATAAAAAGTTCCTTACTGGAATTACTACGAGAAACTGGAATAGGAGAATAAAATATTTCGTCATTATCACATTTTTCTGATACATTCAACTGGCCAACAGCTTCAGTCATTTGATCTACAAAGAATTATTTAGGAAATAATAACACAACGAAATACAATACATTTGCTTACCAAAATACGAGTCAACATTGTTACAATCATCTGTAAAATCGGTTATACATGGTACATTATAATTAAATTCGTCCATATTTTAATAAACGACTTAAATACACTAAATAGTCAGAATGTTTTAATATTCATTTAATGTTGTTTATGAAAAGATAAATGGAAACACACAAGAACGTGCCGGTTTTTTCGACGATGACGGTTACAAAGTAAATTTGAACTCTGTCAGACGTAGTCATTTAACGTTCGAGGAACGAAATGCGCATGCTTCGCATTCGACATGTTATCGTCGCGTAGAGGTACAGGAAAACGCGCGAAATTTAAAAATCCTCTCATCTTTAAATTAGTATCAAAAATTAATTTGCAATTAAAAAACTTCTCTTATGAGTAAAATTATTATAATTAAATAACTAATAGCAAATTTCAAATTTACATACAGTAATAACAATACAACTAAGTATGTACGATTTAGTAACTGGACCTTATTTTGTAAAATAAGTACATAAGTGCTAAATTCTACCAAATCATATATATTCTACATACAAAAGTAAATAAAGAATGCTTATAGTCTAATTTAGTATCCAATTGGTCACTTTATATAAACTCACTTCTTATCATTCATTAAATAACAATGACCATGAAAGTTTTGATACTTTTAGCACTCCCAGACGTTTAATTCCTGTATAAAATACTAATTAAGTTACTTTTTCTATTTCAACCCAAATTGAAAAACAATTGTAACACTTTCCTATAAAATACCTAAAATATTCACTACATATATAAATACAAGTGTAAAATTTGATTTAAATGCATTTTAATTTAAATCTTCGTAGTGTATATAGTTTCCACAATAACAAACATAATTTTCATGAAGGTGTTTTGGTGTTAATAAAATGAAAATAATTGTAAATTATATTATAAAATACATGCCTAATCATCAGTTCATAACGTTTTTTTTAGGTTTATACTTTAATTACGCTGATTATTTTTAGTGCAAACAGTTTTCTTTGTATTGAAACTGAAAATACAAAGTAAGTTATTATGTTAAAATTAATTTAATTTATTAGTGAATACAAATAAAATTATATATAAAGAATTGTAGGTGTTAATCAAAGTCCTGGAGGAATATGGAAATCCAGACGGGAGTGGAAAGCCCATTGGGTGAAACAGTGGGAAATCCGAAAGGTATAGTCCGACTTTTGTAATAAATTTGCATTCTTTCACTGAAATATTTGCCAGATATACGTTCCTGTGTGGAAAAAAATTTGGGGACCAGTAGAAGTAAAGGAATGGATTCCGTTTCCTGCTCCGCCACCGCCGCCGGCTCCTTCACCAAACCTGCCACCCCATTCAGAATGGAATTCATCACCGCTTCGTCATTAAATTCGAAAATTTATGGCAACATGTCAGCCTACAATAACACTTTATTAGGGCTGTTTTTATCATTAAACAACCAATGTTGACTAAATTCGAATTTATGTTATTTGTTGTAATAGTTTAAATCTATTTGAACTTTCTTTTATTTATAAATTTAACTTTTGTATAATTTATTGTCGTAAACATTGAAATAAACTATTAAAATTACACTAAGGAAAAGTATCAATACACTTTTGTTAAACTCTCTTTTAGAAAATATTTTAAATTTTATACGAAAGTGCGAACAGTAAACAGTAAACAAAAATTACATATTTCACTCGTATGTTCTTGTTTTGGGAATTATGTATGTAGAGACCCAATTGTTTTCGTCTGCTTTCTAGTTACGTATTAATGATAATTATAAAATAAAACATATATGTATAAATTAATATTTTTATTTAAAAAATAAGAGATTAACAAAAAAACAAAAATACTTCAACAATATCGCACACTTTATAAGTTGCTTTAAGCTAATTATGTTGTGCGAAGTAAAAAAAGTACAACATATACAATAATTAAAAGTCAGTCGAGTGTAATAAATGTACATGCATTAAACCTATGCCTACAGCTAATATATACAAAAGGTACGCACTAAACACACAAAACACAAAACAAACTGCGAAATATTTCAATAAAATGGCAGTCTCTTAGTTTTAGTGTGTTAACTTTGGGTATTATTTTGAACCGTGGAAGTGGCTTTATCTGTTTCCCTCTTATAGATGTTGTTATTCGAAGGCAGTGTAACAAATTGAGAGATTTTATTCTCGCTAGATTGATTGACGTTGTCATCCTTTCTATCCCAGCCATGCGATTCTTTGTGCGGTTCGTGATGATCATGATGATCTGGTGTTGGGAACCATTCCTGTATAATTACTGGTCTCCAGATGAGTTTCCAATCAGGCACCCAAATCTGTTTATAGTCTGGCACCCAAATTTGCTTCCAAGCTTCTTTCCACTCCAGTTTTTTGTCTGGTAACCAAATTTGTTTCTTCTCTGTACGCCAGATTTGTTTCCATGCTTCTTTCCATTCGAGTTTCTTGTCAGCTACCCAAATTTGCTTCTTCTCAGTACGCCATATTTGCTTCCAGGCCTCCTTCCACACCAGTTTCTTGTCTTCAACCCAGATTTGTTTCTTTTCTGTACGCCAGATTTGTTTCCAAGCCTCTTTCCATTCAAGTTTCTTATCGGACACCCAGATTTGCTTTTTAGCCGGTTTCCAGTACTTTTTCCAAATTGGTTTCCAAATGAGCTTCTTCTTCCAGATATCGTGCGCCGTGTATTCGTTGCCATGATGATCTTTACCTAAATAATGTTCACCATGTATTCCTTCCTTCACCCAAACTGGAATCCAGTGTTGTTTCCATGCTGGCACCTGGATCTCCTTCCATGCTGGTACCTGAATTTCCTTCCAAACCGGTTTCCAGACCTTCTTCCAGTCAGGCACTTGGATTTCTTTCCATGCTGGCACTTTTATCGGTTTCCAAACTGGTTTCCATATCTTCTTCCAGTCGGGCACTTGAATCTCTTTCCATGCCGGAACTTTGATTTCCTTCCATACCGGTTTCCAAATTTTCTTCCAATCTGGTACTTGAATTTCCTTCCAACCCGGCTTTTTAGTGGGCACCCAAATTGGCTTCCAATATTTCTTCCACTGTGGCTTCCAGATTTTCTTCTGTGCCGGTTTCCAAACTTTCTTCCATCCTTTCTTCCAGATCATTTTCTTTTTCCAATAACCTGGATCGTGATGGTGATCATCATGGTGTTCCTCATGGTGAACATCGTGATGGGCCTCTTGGTGTACGTCATGATGGTCGTCATGGTGAAGTTGCTCATGGTGTTCCTCTAATGCTGGCTGAATATTTAGAAAATCAAGACCGCCGCCGCCACCACTTTGGTCGTCGTACGAATAACCACCATCGGTTTGTGCTGGTGTGTAATCGTAACCAACCCTTCTTTGTGCTACCCTGATTTACGAAAAAATATTTAATCATTGATGTTACAGTTGAAGAATGAAAAAAATTACTGTTTCTGATCTGTAGGTGTTTGTGGACCTTTTACAGCTTGTATTGGTTCAACAGCTTTCCCATTTGTCCACGTTGCATTTAGAACGATTACTCCTAAGGCAACCTATCAACAAAATGGAAATGCATACAATACTAATTAGTAATTGCACTTGCATATAATCCTATAAAAGAGTCTCGTTTTAAAATTCTACTATAATAATTAACAATTATTTTCAAAAGTTAATTACAGATTGTGTATTTAAGTTGCGTGTTTGCCGAATAAGTATTAATCAAACAGTAAACATTCACGAAGTGCATCAGGACAAGTTCATTGGAAAAACTTTCACCTGAATAGAAAAAAATCAGCACGTGCACTGGATGTTATATTAAACTTAATTTTTTTATTATATACATACGTGATATTGTTTTACATTTATTCATGAGATTTATATCAAATTTCATGTTTTTAACGATGTTATTCAAATTTTATAAAAATTAATTAGATGAAAATTTATTTGCTCAATTAAATTAGGTATCAATTTATACCTGTCACCGGTTTTATATGTTAAAAAAACTGAAAACTGTTATAATTAAATCTCTCTCTTTATTGTGTTATGAGAAGATTCATGCAATTGTTATTTATAATACAAGTGCACATCATTAACGTTAATTTGTCTCGGTGAAAATTCTATTGAATTAACCAATTATCACAAAGTAAGGAATTTTTCTAACGAAAATTGAAAACTATTGTTTAACATGTTTAACGATTCGTATGAGAGAAATTAACACAAACATATTAGCGCCTTTATAATAGCAATTTTGGAGAAAGTAATATTTTCGCTACAAAAAGTAAAATGTGTCAATTTGAATTCAAAATACTTCTCTTCAATCCCGAAAATGAGTAATGACACTTTATTTGATAAAGGCACAAAAATAATTTTCACTAGAATATTAAAAAAAAAAATATTTTTCGGAAACACTGACCACTAGGCTCCTGTGGACTCTCATATTGGATTTTTGGAGCCGCACTGGACCACTTGTTCGAGTTCTTCGCTTAGGGAAAACCCGCTAACACTTAACTTTTGTCAAGGCTAACGTTATTATATAGGTTCGGCATCTTCAGCAGTCCGAAGTGGAGGACTTCTTTTCAGGTGGGGCTCCACGTTCACTTTCCCTCGACACCCTCTCGCTGGCGATGATTACACACCGAACGATCATCAACTTACAAGGCCAAGGCTCAAGGTAAGCTTAAGAAATATATTACAGCTGGTGTAGCTAGTATGTTGCAATTTGATCATTGGAATCGATTTCAGTGGAATGTCATTTCATTTTTACTATACGGAATTTCTAAATGGTTAAAAATCTCACATGGGACAAAATATTTACAAGCGTAAACATAAATTTTACGTCCAAGTTTTTATTTAAATAATAAATTTGTCTCCACTGTATTATACTGAAATTATATTTGTAATTAGAGATTTTAGAATCTAGAAAAAAAAACAAGTTTCTGTTGACCAATTATTCCTAATACATTATTATTTTTATTATATTTTAGTTTTATCGCGGATGCGTTCAATGAAACATGTGGTGCGCAACAGTGCCTTATTTTAAATATATTTGTTGATAACTAAATGTTAATTTAATTTATATTTAAACATAATACATATATAAATTAGACATTGTAAGAAGAACTATATGTATTTATTAATTCATAAAGTCTTATCATATAAGAGGGTTCTGGGAAGAAAAAATCTTACAAAACTGTGTAAATACAAATAATACGACTGAAATTCTGGGCTTAATATGATACCGTTTTGACAAAGCTTAATAATTGACTTCATTTTCGTGAATAACGATATCCATTACAGTCTCGTTGTATAATAATGTACTGTAAACGGAACCTTTATACCTTTTATAAAGTTATTATGTTACCAAAGCAAAAGATATTCACAATTGAAGAAATTATGTATTAATACTATTTTAGGGTTTTTCCAGATTTCAGAAACAAAACGTCTTTGCACCAAAGAAAATTCTCAAAAAAATCCTTTTCTTTTCAAAATTATAGGACAAATGGTCTGTAATCATAATCAACTTTTATAAAACTGGTTGT
>SSSI01003449.1:0-12114 GCA_004796505.1 Oryzaephilus surinamensis | reverse complement strand
AAATATTTTAATGAAAATTCTATTTGTAGAAATTTACCTTTATAAAATAAATTTTGTTCCAACTGATGTAATTGAAAATCAGTCATTTTAAGCGTAGAAAAATCAATGCACGGACTGCACCTCAAGCATGATTCTAAAAATCTCTATACCAAAAACGAATTCCATAAAATTCAATCAAACGAATTCGTTAAGTAAACTTTACTTTGATTTTCCACGTTCGTCAATTGAAATTTTTTTCCCTTTTTTGCCTCTAACATAATGTTGTTTCTAAAATAATTTCTATATGTATCAAAATTCGAAATTACAGAGTTTTTTTTTTAATATCTGAATTTATTTTACGAGTTATTTTGTTCTCTTATAAATATGAAATAATAAGACCAAATTGGTCTTGTCAAACTAATTTTATTAGCCATTTTAGAAATATGTAATGTATGATATAATAGGTAATTATTATTTTTTTTATATACATACTCGTATATACTTAATTGAATAGTTTTTACAGGAAAAATGCTACAGCACAATAATAACACAAATGAGTATCAGTATTTCATGCATTGAGAGGGCCTCTTTCAGATTAAATAAATATTCATGATAAGCAATCATATGTGAAATAAATTGTTTTTGAAATTTTGAACTCTTTCGTATGATTTGATGATCGTGCATGCCATAAATGGTTATTTATTAATCGTATTTAAAACTGTTTAAATTTAATGACAAAAGAATTCATTTTTCATAACCAGAAAAAAAATTAATATTAATAAATGTTAAAACTGATATAAAACTTGTGTTTTATTAAATTCTGTATTGTATATAAGATAAAAAGTCTATCTACTCGTATTGCCGAAAAATTACTGTGTACTATAATATGTTATAATGAAAGTCGTATATTTATTTATGAACTTGGCTGCATTTTATGGCATTGGAGTTTTTGGTGTGCGAGGATCATTAAAAGTTGTAGCATGGATTTTATGAGGTTCCAATGCACATAGTCTGTTTTCGGTCACAGTTAACCTGGCACGTTTCTAGATAAATAAGCCATAATTTACGAATTCTACGTGAGCTTTTTCTTTGTTTCTGAGGACTTTTTAAATTGGCTCAAACTTAATGGAAATCTACTAAGATAGAACTTCAGAACCTCATACTTTACTCAACTTTATATAGAGTAAAATTGTGTGCCCGGGAAAAATGTTGAAAAATATAAGCAACTTTATGCGTCTCTTCTCTTCTTTCTTCGCCTTCATTCGTTCTATATGTATAATAATATCGAAATATTTTTATTTATATTTTATGGAATATTTGTTCACTCTTGTTCGTTATGCAAACTATGAAGTTATTTTCACATTGTTTGAGACAAATTTTATATACATTTTAACTTTTAAGGCATCTAAAATTTTATTATTCTCTTTAGAATGAAATCTTAACTGAAATAAAAAAAATTATTAATTTTCGGTACGGAATTCCATAATTTGATGTTTTAATAATAGAATCTATTATAGAGTTTAATAGAACAGAAATGGTTTTAAAACGTTTTCACAGAAGTTAATGTTTCTCATCAAGCTTTGTAATAAATATATTGAAGATAAAGGAAAATTGTGCATTGTGGTTTATTTCGTTGTATTACCACTGATAGAGTATCTATATACATAATAGTCTAAGTAGATGGTAACATTCGTGTGGTTTTATAGGTAGTAGATCTGGAATGATAGAACGCACTTTAGAAGATTGCATCAATGCGTGCCATCAGAATAAAAATAAAAAACGTTGACTAGAAACTCAACACAACCCTTTTTTTATACAATCAATTCACTTTATTTTGAACGTGTCACTTGCAATTTTATTTACATGCAATATTGTAGACAAACCCTTTCAACATAATGAATAATATGATAAAAACAAATTTAAATAAATGTATGTTTTTCAGTTTTATATATTTTGTTTACTGAAAATTCCCCCTTTGATTTATATAAAGGTGGAAAAAAGTTCCACATTATTAGAAAACAATTTTTAAATTTATTGCTTGCTATTTATAAAGTTTAATATGTAATTGGAATGATAGGAAATATGGTCCTTTGTGGTTTACGTCGAAATATATGTAGTTTCTATATATATAAATGTCTCAACCATTACTTTATTACGTCTAAAACTTTGATATATGATTTCGTCATCGTAATATCAAATAGAGTTACCACAGTATGCAATATTAAAGAGATACTTTCTTGTTAGTATCCACTTTAATTAATGTAACACGTCTGGAAATCAAACTATATAACAGTATAGTTGTATGAATTCCAATTAAAGTTTCAGTTCTTGTAAATAAGAGAAAATATTGTCTTTTAATTACAATGTAATTAATAATTATGTATTTTCAAATGCAACTCCATCATTAATATCGTTCTTCAAATCAATACCAATGAATGAATAAATGACGGTAAATAAAATTTTGAATAAACAAATAACACCCTTATATGTATATGGATTTTATGAAATAAACATAACCGTTAACCGCAGTCTAACATCGAAATTGCCCCTGGAAATAATCGACAAATGTGAATAACTTGTTCTTATCTGCACATGCGGGTCAAATTATTCATGCACGAATATCTACGCTTGTATTTCGTCCTCTCCTGATGCCATTTTACTCCTATATTCCTGCGATCCGGATTCTGCACGCTACAATTGTTTAGATAACAGTGTGTGCAATGTTAGTTCTCTCTCGAAAACAATGTTATTTAGTATTCACACACATATCTAATGCACATAAGCGTTTACAAGTAATGGATTTGTAATAGAGACACGAAAACAATTTGATATTTTATTAGTTTAACTGGATATAAATGTATATAGCACAAAATCGAAAATAATTAGATATATTTTAACGATTTGTTGTTTTAATGACAAATTGTGATTGTAAAAAAGACGACAATGATAAATAACGTCTAATCATGAAAAAAAGAAAGAAACAAAATCATGGTATTTTTCTTCTCAGCATTTTCGTAAACAACCTGTATGTTGTTTGGGGGTTAATAGTGCCACCTTGGTATTTTTTCTTCTTTTAGTGGCGCCAGAAAACTTTCATTGTAAACATATAAAACGGAGACAAAGACAAACATACAATATCCATTTGATAAATGTACCTTAGTTTTTGATGTCGAACAAAATAACACTTTTAAACATTGTCATAAAAATGAAGCTGGGAGATGATAGTAGTAGGTTGTTTAAGTTGTACGACTTCCAGACGTCATAACTTGCTACTTTCAACTCAAGCTATTACTAATATTATGCTATTGCATCCCGGTTTTTACGGCCCTAATCCATAAAAATGGCACTTTTCATACGAAGGGACAATTCAACAAATTATACTTCGATTTCATTTAAGTTTTTTAAAAATATCTGATAATATAAAACGTATCCATTTATAAATTTTAATGGCAGATATTTCATAAATGGTCTTGTTTTGTAATAATTTAGCAAGAAATTTTAGTTTAATATATTTATATGTTGTAATAAAATTTAACTCCACTAGTGTTGTGCCCAAAAATTTATTTTATCGTCGCAGATAAGCTGCATCCAAATGCGAAGTAAATCCTGTATTGTCAATAAATCGTACCGGAATCCATTGTGCTCCGTTTCAATTTAAATGTTTCTGTGAGTCTCCAATAAAGCGTACTTCCCGACTTGGTGCAGAGCTTTAAAGAGACCCGAACCACATACACGAAGATCGTCTCACTGGTATGTAAACGAACCCAGTGTGGAATCTGTTAGAGCGACACATCGCACTATTTTCATTTTATGTTTCCTTTAAAATGAGCTATAAGCAACTTTTTGCCTAGTGATGCTATTCAAAAAATATACATACATATATATTTTTATATAAATTTACAGAATATTTTTCTCATTTTTGCTTTCTATATTGAATTTTTTGAATAATTTAATATATTCAAATACAGACAGGTTTTGTATATGAAAGAATTTATATTGCACGAATATAGGTAACTGGCTATATAAATGTCAAAATTTTTAAATTGTGCATGCATGATCAATCTTATTTTCATTATTTTAGTTTTTATAATGAGACAATCAATTTTCTTATTAAATATTTTGATTTATAATTCAATTCTTTTATGTCTTAAAATGCAAAAAGATCAGACATGTACGGTGTTTGCTATATGCTTACCTCTCGAGCAATAAAACAGCAAATAGATCACATGCACAGCATGTTTTAGGACAGTAAATGTTGTCTAATTCATCAAATTACATAGTTTGAGATTGATATAATTGCTCATTTAAGGATCTTTTTAACTTTTCTATTCATAGTTGTGACATTAACAATCAGACCGGCAAGTATACAGAGGACAGAATATACTTATTTTGTGTAATAAGGCAAGATTCATTATTTAAAACAATATCAAAATCCATGCCCAGCCGTAACCAACATAGATAATAGTTGGTAAGGAAAATAAATTGAAGGATCGGAGTAAATACCGTAAACTTGTAGTTAGCTATCTTCCGCTTTGTATTACTACCGGTCTCTTACACTGCACTGACCTTATTAAGTACCTTCTACTTGCTAACTTATTTTGATTTAGTGGCATGCCATCCCTGGATTACATAAAGTTAGCCCACTGCCTCATCAATATACCTTATATCTATATACATATATACATGTATAGAAGGGGCCATGTAACATGCTTAAGTGTATTATGCATACCGGCTTCAATTTAACATAAACCCAACTAACTAAATTATTATTTTAAATAATTACCTTAATTCTACATTTTCTGTTAAGTGGCAAATCCATGCACAATTACACACTCAACTTTAACAAATAACAGTATTATATTGTTTATTGTTTGAGTATCTCCATATAATTATTAATTTTCATGTTATTAAAAGCTGCTTTTAAACTGCTCGATTCCCTGTCGTTTTTAGTGCAGGTCAAGTGGTAAAAGAATATAATTAACCCTCAGCCGAAGAATAATTGTCTAAAAAATATTAAAAGGATGTTCTTTTTAACAAATATTGATAATCATTTTCAAGTACATATTTGAAAAACTTGGAAACAGCCTTGACCTGAGCTTTATTAAGTTTGTCGACAAAAGCACCAAATTTTAATCTGTCTTAAATAAAATTTGTATAAGAGCTTTTAACAAGCTTCAACGTCTGAATTTATTTACTGATTATGATTTTTTTAAAATTTCTACACAGAACAGTAACCTTTTCACATGAATAGTCAATGCTGTGAGATTTTTTCAGGTTGTGTGTAGAATATACTCGTTATGAGGAAAGTTTTATTGTTTTTAATAAAATATTATGTCACGTTTGAAACGTGGGGTTGGTGTTTTATTGGAATATTGTGAAAAAAATTGTCCATACTTGACCCCAAACAAAAATTCACAGTGACAATTTAAGTCAAATTTTACAAAAACGTAAAAATTATGAACGTTATTTAACTGACAAATAAAAAAGAAATATGTGTGGTATAGGAACATATTATTTATGTTGGGTCAGTTGGTGAACGATAACCAAAGGTCTTTTTTATTCCATAATACGATCAAATTTACTAGTTCCTTTACGTCTTTTATTACAAATCTACAAACATATATTTTACTTAAATCGTAATTTTATTGCAAACAAACTAGCGTTCAAAATTTCACATATATAGCACAGAGATATTACCTAAATTTTACTGTTTGATTTATACGAGGAAATATGCTAATAAACTGCAATATTGTGCTGATTTACAACGAGTGAAACGCTTTTTTATTATTACGCCTGTATCCTCTGTTTAACACAAAAAAATATTATTAGCAAATTCTATTTCTGTGTTCCGGTTTCCCATTAGAAAAATTAACTGCATTGCATAAAATGCCACATAAAAAATATCTAACATTCGTAATAATATTTTTTTAACAACATCTTTTAAATTTTTTTTTGCGCCCATCAACAAATCATGAAACTAAAAATGATGTAGATGTGACTGGACGAGAGAATATAAAGTAATTAGTTTTATGCAACACCTACAGAAGTTGAGATTATTAAAATCAATGTGGAATTACACTAATGAAGTCGTGTGATAAATTACTGACAGACCGAAAAGACACATCTATTCTGAAGAACCGCATTTATATTAGACGGATGATTCATTACAAAATCCATTATATCTGTCAATTTGAGTCTTTATTGAAATTGATATTTTTATACTCAATCAAAGTAAAATGCAAGTGTTTTAATTTAATATAAACAAAACTTTGTTATCTATCAATTATACAGCAAAAATTGTTCATGTTCATATAATTTAACTGTGTTTATAAGGTTAAAGCAGTTGAACAAAGTTACGATTAAGTAGTTTGCACAAGAAGTTAGTAAACAGATAGAAAACATTGTTGTGAAAATAGGAAAAGGAATACATATATATAAGCAAGTCAGCATTCGAAATTAAGGAGTTTGCTGAACGGCCAATGGCGCCTTTTACATTTGTAAACAAAGTGATCAATAACATCTACCTGTAATCCATAATTCAACGAAAACACATAAAATATTACAAAACGGTCTAGTTTTACCCAGTTAACATATTAGTCGAGAGGTTGACGGGAACCGATAAATCTAAACTGTTTCTCTTTGACACTGTTATAATAAATTTGCTTTTTACAAAAAAAACCGACCCGCAGAGAGAGCTCAATATAATACATGTATAATACACAATATGTATTATGTATAACGGATGATGATGATGTTGTTTTACTAAACAGCTATATTTTCTGTTCTACTACCCAATATATGTATATGCGATAATATTATCGTTCATAAACTCTATTTTGCACTTATATGACTAAGAAATAAAACAATATCTATACATTGTTCTTAAAGATTTTGAAACGCATTTGCAGGAATCTATAAAATGACTAAACTGTTTTAGCTGTGTAAGTATGACTTTTATATTAGAAAGTCGAAAACTTTCAGTAAAAACACGTAGTCCTTTGATATTGTGAACAAAAGTTCTGATTTGTCGTATTACATTTACAAAATCGAATGTATATATATTTTTTGAATTGATTTACGATTGATATATGTATACATACTATACAATTTTTGGGAAATGAAGATGGTGCTTTGGATAAATAAATATCCTCATCTTATTACTTTTCAAAGCAGTTTCAAACATGGTTTTTGATATGAATTATAGTGCCGGTTCGCTTTATACGTGATCTATTTACTTTTTAAGGCATTTACTTTGCACAAAACGACTTGTAGTCTGATAAAATGTTCTTGTATTCAAATAAATATTCAGAGTACTTTTTATGTTCGAACAGTCAACTATGAAAATGATTATATAGATATATATATATCCATTGAACGATGAAGAGAGAAAATATATATTTATTATACGGGTTATAAAAAAAGCTTCTATGTTGATGCAAATATACACGTATACAGATACCTTCTGCTCTTTCCAGCAATTCCAGCCGCGTGTTTTCATTTTGATGGAGGCTAAAATGTTGCAGATATCTGAATGAAAGGCAAATTTAATTACTAAACATCAAACAATAAGGGCGTTACAGAGTAAAAAGAGAGAATGTCTATGTATGTTGTATACAAGTAATTTTATAAATAACTATTCCCAAGGCGAATATATACCTATATACATATACAGTAGTCAGATATTCTTAGGGCATAAAGAACGCTGTGTAAGAATGTACCTGGCAGTAATGATAAAATCTTGTACGCGAACCCAAAAGAAACCAATCCGAAACGTGAGTTGAGAACGTGAAAAGTCGATATATAGTAGTAGGCCCTGTATTGATGGGTTATTTCCGTGTCACAACGCCAAAACGTGACTCTTCCATGGATAACAAGAACCAGTCTTAGTTGACATCTTCTGGATATATATATATATATATACCAACGATACAAGGATTTTGATAAATTTCTCACCTGTTTACAGGCCAATATATATATTTGAAGTGACATTTTATGTAACAAAATATACGGTTTCCCTTTTTTTGCTTAAATTCTACACTTACAAATAACCAACAATTTAAATTTATTAGACTAATTTCATTTATTTTCATTTCAATTTTACAGACATATCTTTTATTTACTGTCATTGGCATTTCATTTATTGATGTCATAATGTTACCAAATTAATGGAAAACAATATACTGTGGCTTTTCTGAATATAACAATTCAATGAATTAATTTAAACATATCAAAATGATATGGGTATTATATAGTTTACTTTTAACGAATTGGAAATAATAGCTTTTTATACAAAATATTTATAAATCAAATGCAAATGCTTCGTAATGAGAATTAAATAAAATTTAGACAATTTATTAAAAGGTTTACTAGGAAAGTTTCAATGACGTATAAAAGCTGATTTTTAAATTGAATAAAAAAATTTAAATTGAAACTTTATGAACGGGAGAATTCATACATATATAGTTAATAACTAATTTCCTTTTGTTTGAACAAACATACATAAATATTTCAAGTAAAGCTGTTTATTACAAAATTTTATTGAAATAGTTACATGTACCAACATTTTATTACATACATCATACATAATAAGTACATATATATACATAAAGTCATTTTGTAAAACTTATTATTAACATTGCTATTAAAACACTGTTCTTCAGGTTTAATATTATGTAAAGTGAAGTCAGTTTTATGACAATATATATGTCATAGTACTACTATGGTCTATTCATATAGGGAAGAAAAATGTGTGATTGGTTAGCTTTCATGTGATTTAATTTTTTAAATTTTATTGGTCGAAAGTAAGGTTAGAAGGTGGAGCATTGTGGCAAATGTTTACAATTATTGGATTATTTTGAAAAACGTCATAATTCAAGATGGACGATTTTTCTTCCCTATCTGAATAGAGTATAAATAGATATGATATATATGATAGATATATGAATAATGATAGATATTCAGATACAATAATTGTATACAATTGGCACAATGGTCTACCTTCTAACCTTGCTTTCGACCAACAAAATTTAAAAAATTAAATCATGTGGAAGCTGACCAATCAACACTTTTTTCTTCCCTATCTGAATAGGCGTTAGATCCTTAGAAGCTGGTAACACAGGAATAATGGTGGCGGAATAGTTGTAGACAGAGAGGAACTTGTGAGATGTGATCGTTTGTCTTTGAAACGTGCAAACGGATAGCCTAATTACAGTTCTGTAAAAGACAGTCTGTGTGTCATAGTGACGGGTGTCAGCGCCAGGTTTAATCACACACCGACACTGTCTAATCGCTAATCCAAACTCGGCCCCCCAACTCATATATACGTATAACTGGACACAATTCTCTGGTAACTTTCAACTTGGCCCTGTCTTGTCCTACTCTGCTGTTCTCATTCCGGGCTCGTCCTTTGCTTTAGTTTGCTTGACATGTGTCTACAAATGTCGCATCTCTCTTAGAATGTTTGTTATATGTTCTAGCTAGTAGGACCTTTTCACTAACACACTTTCACAACACATTTTGCTTAAGCACAATAGAAAATTCAGCAGCTATTGTATTTTGGACAAGCTTTCTGAAATTATATGTATATGTGCATGTAAACGGGGTTTTTTTTACGGAAAACTTTACGACGATGTAAAATATAAACATAAATGAATATATTATTGTTTCAAATATTACGACAAATTTTGACTAACTTTATAACAACGTGAGTTTTATTACTATATTAAGAATTTAGACAAGAAATGGTCTTAAAATTGAAAGTTGTTTGAGTATTAACTAGTCGGGAAACTAGATTTTTGTAAAACTGAAAGCCATGCAAATGTAAGCTCTTTTAAAACAAAGTATCTTTGATTAGAAAGTTGAGAAAGATATTTTTGTTCACATTGTAACAATGAAAGAAAACATCGTCTCCAATGTGGTACATTTTGTCGTTCATTCTTTCAACTTTTCTTTTTATTGATGAATTCCCATTTTGCACTTTACACATAACTAAAAACCAAGTTCATATTAATTTCTAATATAGTAGCAATTGTACGAAAAGAACGACTTTATTTGTAAAAAGTAGAAAAAAAAACTTGAACTTTAATTATAATGATAAAATGAAATATCTTATATTCTTTTCTGTTCTGTTTTTGAAAGAGAATTCGTTTTGCCTTTCATGGGATGACAAAAGGCGACCTAAAATCAGGTAGTAACTTCGGTCTTTTTTTTATGAGCGTGTAATTTACATATTCATTACATATTCTATTCTTTAGAGGTAATTCATGTAGTAAGGAAGACTTATAAAATTAATAGTAAAGCAGTCTCATTGTTATAATATAGCAAAAATGATACTTCAAACATGAAATTTTGTCCTCGGGATGAAAATGTGCATACAAAAACTAAAATAAACTATGTTGTGCTTTTATTTGCTTGACATTTGCTTAAATGAAATAAATTGTGTATAATGTATATAATATAAAAAGAAAACATCATCTGTATGTAATTTATGTAATACCCGTATCTTATGAGAAAATGTTTGAAAATGAAGATATGTAGCTGAACGTCATTATTAAAATGCTCAATTTTAATGTTGTATTTATAAAACAGTTCCTTTCATTTTGTGCCTTTCATGAGCAAGTAACTTTGATCGCATCAAATTCAAAGTGAAATTTCAATTTAAAATGGAGAGTGAACAGCACCCAGAGCAAAGACGAACATATAGCGGTTTCATTTCAGACTAAATTCTATAACGACTTTCCTCGTGTACACCGGAAAATGCCTCTTAATCTTATCTTCCAACTGATATGCATTTTCTTTGAATTTCCTAAAATCAGAGAGAGAGAAAATAAATTGTTACTTGTACATGTTTTACATATTGGCTCATACTCGCGTTAATAAACTCGCTTTATTGCTAACTAAGTATATACATATATTTAGGTATACTCTTAGGTATGATATTGAATTTTAAATGCCTATGAAGTTTAATTAAAATTTCATTTGAATTAACATTAATTATTGCCAGAAGTTATTTAACTTCTCTATGTACCTAATTGTTGCATATTTTACAAACTAATATTTCTTCTTGTATATGTACATTTATATTATTAAATTACAATTTAAAGAAATATGTGCAAATATATTTCATACATATATGTTTGTATAAGCTCAATTTTAAACCAGTTTTCCTATACTACAAAAGCTTTTATCTAAAGATTTCCATATTTTCAAGAAAAACATGCTTTTATCTCTAATTCATTATTTAGATTTATATAGTTATGTCAGCCAACTTCACCGACATTAGAGATAAAGGGTGTACAATTACGTCGCCAACCGTTTCCTGCAAATATGATGGTTGTGCAAGTTAAGGTGATGCATATGTGCTACAACGGTCATTCTCTGAGAAATGCATATTTGCAGTTTATTAAATTATAACTTTGTTTTGTCTTCGTATGAAAATGTATTAAGTTCAGTTGTTCATTAAAATCATTCGATATTTTTCTGTTGAATCGTTTAGACGTCTCTTTTGAATCCTTTATCGTTTATCGTTGTGATCAATTGAGTTTTATTTTATTATTTTTGTATTTTGTACTATTAGTACTATTAAATTCATTGTTTATTTTTATCAATCAATAAACTATCGATTTATTTGCGTTTTGCGAATTCTATCCAATAAACATTTTAAAACCATAATTTTACGAGTTATTATTTTAACTTTCCGTAAAACACGTTTCTAAAAACACTTAGAAACATAACTGGCGCTGCGAACAGGATATCCGCGACTGGTTTTGAAGTTATTCTAAAAGAAGTGACCCACTGTGCAAGTGATTTCTGTTCTTGTGAGGCTTCCATCATCAGGCGACTTTCAAGTCTTTACGCGGAAGAATTCGACCCGACATCAATTGGTGTGGACAAGAAATCATCTAAGGATTACAACTACTCAGCTAGAAGATGCAAATCTTGGTGCTGTAAGTCCCTTTGTATTTCTTTTCCTTAGTTAAGTAATTGTTTCATTATTTGAATATTTTTAAATGAGTGAAAATCGTCAACCAGACGACGAAATAATTGAAATTATAGCCGACGACTTAAATACATTAAATTTATTAGAAAAAGTTAGTAAAAGTAATAGTAATACACAAAAATTTAAATCAGAAAAAA